>JASDQU010107005.1:68916-86802 GCA_032191745.1 Picea mariana | reverse complement strand
ATATATATATATAGATACATGGAGTTGTATAAACATATGTTGTTTTCATATAAAGAAAGATTATATCGATCCTTGAACTACATGAGAATATAAGTATTTACCATTGATCAGATCATACAAAAGGTATAAAATTAACAGTCCTTCTTATATTACAGTGGGCCTATAAACAGAGATCTTCAATGATCTATAAATACAAGCTAGAGTAGCTATTACAATGCTTAAAAAACTTGTTCAAATGGTTTCAATAAAATGTATATTTATTAAGAATTAAATCACCAATGATCTATATAGCTAGGAAACCCTGGTTCAAAATTATTACAATAGAGTACCCTAGGGTAAGAATCCTATACCACTAGTAAACAAAACCTAAGAGATTTTAATTAAATGCCAAGTTCAGAACTCGAATACCTTTTCAAGTAAGGTGATCCTCTTGATACATTTCTTTCAAATGGATTAATCATGCAAAGGGAAAATCGATAGACTCAGTAAACTGTGTTAAGTAATCAAATGAAAATAAATATTAAGCAAATGAAATCATACTTAGCTTAAAGTTGGCATACAAGTAGTTCCCCACCGACTTTTGAGTGACGATCTATCCACAATCCAAAGGGGAGGAGTGAACCCAGGAATGGTTGATGGGTACCCTCGCAAAAGAATACAGGGCCCCATGTAGCATCCCCAAAAATAAATTATTTTTATAATCTGAAATCGCTTAGGAAAATTATTTATGTTTTTAGTAAATTCGAAATTGGAAAATGATTGTAATTTATGGCAATTCCAAATTTCGAATTTAGTTAATTGTAATTGATGATTGTGAATTTTGGGTAGAGATATGATTTGACCCAACCAACTATTTGACTAAGACACTTGTATGAAATAAAATGTTTTATTTTTATTATTGACGGACAAATGGAACACCCAGGTTAAAATCAGCTGACCATGACTCCATGAGAGGGAAACATGTTGTAACTACCTCACAGCTAAATGTGACAAGTGGAAAATCAGGAATTTTTTCATTGGCAGCACTGAAAATAAGGGAGTTGGAGAGCTACAAAAATTCCCAAGGGGAAAAAGACCTAGGCACAATTTCTTTTGGATATGTAGGATATGGGAGGAAGCAAGACACTGCCTAGTATGCTGGGGAGAGGAATGATCTCTTGTTGTTATGAAAAATTCTTTCTGAGTGTGAGGCAAGGAGAATTTACTGAAATTGAAAGACTATTTTGAGGATGAGTTATCAGTTTTCCCTCTTGGATTCATGGTCAGGCTAGGCGGTGAATGGGACAAGTGAATTGGTTGTTCTGTTCTAAGGTTGGGAGGAACTTGGATGTTCCATTTTTTGTTCGACAATTGTTCAAATATGTATATCTACTCCTTCTCTGTTCAAATGTTATTGGAATTATTGGCTGACATGATTTCATTTGTTTAAATATAAATGAGGTACTCTGTTTTATTAAATTTTGAAGGAATGAAGTGAAATGTAGGATAAACCATTTCAGTTTAAATGTAACTATTGAGCAAACCTTTCTAAGTATCTTGGATGTAATGAAATCGAATTATGGAAATGTATTAGGAATTATAGCTATGTTAAATAGAATACTATTTCGTTATACTGTGCTATAAATCACTACTAGATTGATGAATTTGACCATGTAAAGTAATTTCAAATACCTTATGTTAAGTCTATAACATTTCACTAAGGGTGTATACTCCCGACCCCATTGTTTTATGCATGGCATATGAGTTTTATTTCGAAAGTCAAATGAGCTTTGCCCTTGCGTGCAAGTATAGAAGCTTATGCTCAGGGAAGAGTATAGGATATTAAGTCCTAAGTCTAATATAATATATAGATATATATTTAAGTATTAGAGTATCTTTAGGAACAAAGGGTTAATGTTAGAATGTGGAGATTTATTCATATAGGAACTATGTTCACTGTGAGTTAGGTTGGGGTAGAAACGTTCATAAATGAACGTTCATCGTTTGATAGTCAGAACATAAGAAATCTCATAGAGATTAACAATCGTGATAAATACTACCTTCTCTTAACTACGAGTGTGCTAAATGTAAATTGGAGATTAATGTTCTATAGAATTTTTTTTCTTATTTGGAAAATTTGAGGTACATTACATATTGTATCAGAGAAAAGGTTACAACACTTGGACCTTAAGCAGGGCCTAAATATTTACTTAGCATATATTTTCCTTTTTACGTAAAACTAACAAAATAATTACTATTAAAAAAAGAAAAACACTTTATTCTGTTGTAATCATGGCAGCCCAAGATGACGTAGAAATCAAACTCAAGGAGAATCATGAACAAAGGCTCAAGCATAGTTTCCTATGGCTTGGTCTCTTCGAACGACCCTTGTTGGTCAAGTCTTCGTCGTAATGGTGGAAGAGGTGGCTCTAATACAATAGGTGACAGTCCTTGAATCCTTCATGACTGACGAAGCTCTTGATATTCCACTTTTTGAAATGATCAATCGACATGGTAAGGATTTAATAGTGTTTAACACCAAGCACACACTAAAAATTTCCTATAATACAAATGAAGCGGTCGACTATCTAGTTGGAAGGACAGTTACACCAATCAACACTAGAGAAACTAACCCATGTAAATGAAACTCTAACAAGGAAGCACCCTTTGGGTATACTGTGTGGAGCATGATTCGATGTCTACCCTAGGTACCATGGTATCCTTTGTAGTCACCTATGGAAGTCCGTAGAATATGGGAAACTAAGTTTCCATCTCCCAGTCAATGACTAGGAGGGTACAGTCGACAGTCGAGCAGATCACAATGAGTAGGATAACAAGTCTGAAACCTATCAAGGGTATCGAGAGAAAATGGTCTGGAAGACAACAAAGGATATCAAACAGATTCAAGATCCATGAAGCTTCATATTCAAATGCAGTCAATTGTACTCCCAAGACAAATCCTCAATATGCATTCCCCATTATGTTCGGTCCGTCTTTGGAGGGGTTATCTCTGTTGCCTTTCCTCACACGACCTCTTGTTTAGACCCTGTTTTAGAGTGGGGTCCCGAATAAATTTTACAAAATGAACTTAAACACTCCCTAACTTACTCCAATGTTTGATTTAATGGCCTTGGAGAGTTTCCTCTCCAACCTAATTCAAGGCCCTAACCCTAAACTAGTTGGTCTACCCTACAAACATAAAAATTCTAGTTAATTTTAGATTAATCATTATTTTTAAAGGATTGATTTAATCCCACTGATATGGTGGTGAAACTCATGATGTTATAAAGAGAGGAAAATAGGAGAAAATTAAAATACTTGAAAGCAAAATTACTTCAAATTGAAAACCAAAGATTTATAACTAACTCTTTGTTACTCAACTTTTCTTAACTAACTTTTCAAGATATTTTAAAGAAATCCTAAAACCTATTTTTGATTGACTACAAGCTACTTATGATTCAAAAAATCAAGAAAGAACATGAAAAATGGACTCTTTTTCCTCTTTTGCAGATAACCAACTCTAACTATTGTACTGAACTCAAAAGAATTTTATTTTTTTTGTAATTGCCTTAAAGAGAAAATCATAAATAAATCTTTTTCTTTTTTCAAAGAAAGTAAAAGGGATAAAAAGAAAACTAAAACAAGATCGAAAACATATATTTATCCCACTGTGGATCACGGGGCTTCAATCAAGAAACCAAGAAGGCATATCTACAATTCAACAGCTTGCTTAAAACCCTTTTAAAAATAAACACAAGAAAATCAAGAAGACAAGTAAACTGAACTCTAAACCCAGTCTATGGCTATAAAAGAGACTCTGGAATGATCCAAGAAACCCTGAGAAGTGTGAACCTCAATGAGGAAAGATTCAAACTTCCTCTTTTTCCAAAAAAATCTTGATTCAGAGATGCAAGTTGTTGCATTAGCAGCCTACATATGTACGTGGTTTGTTTACTGAGAAGAGTGTGTATGTATGTAGGTTGACTCAAGACAGGGCACGTACACCTCTGTATATTTTCAAAAAAAGAAAACATGAGATAGTCTTACAGGGAAGGGACACCTGGTACTGCACCTGAAGGTGACTAGAATCCCTTGATAGACTCAGAAAACTCAAATAAACTTGAAAGTAAAACAAATCAATCACACAACAAAAAATCCCCTATAAAACCCTAGAGGCTCATCCCCAATATGGTCATGAGTTTTGCTAGTGGAAAATAACCCCCCTTTAACTACACTAGGGTTCAAGATGGAGGAATTTCCAATAACCCTTTAAAAGCTAATCAATTATCTATACTACACCAAACATACCAAAACTAATATAAATAAAGAAAAGAGAAAGGATATCATGTAACTATACCTCTAATCCCACACGTGGTGATGATCTCCTCATGCTTATAAATTCCACTGACTGGACGTCTCCTCCTAGGGATGACCTGCATCCAAAGAGAGCCAAACAAATAACTACAAGCATGCAATTCCATATATAAGTTAGGGTTATATGTTATAATTTCAATCTTAAATCAATACAAGTACTCAAGACACCATGACTTGGGACAAGCAAATGTGATTCTTTTATTCATAATACAAAGATTATACCTTACAATCCGAGTCAGCTACCATTCCGCGAACCTGGTATGGACTCCTCTTAACCATGCTCCAAGTGCACCTTGTATGAAATTCTTCTCTAAACCTTATGATTTCTTCTATGGAAGGGAATGGGATGAATGGAGAATGAAGGGTCTGATCAGGGTATGTTGAGGCAATTTCTCACAAAAGAAAACAATATCTTGGGCAAGGAGGGGAAGTGAAAATGGGAAGAGTTTCACTATTGTTATGCTTAAGTATGAAATGAGACCCCAACACATCCATTTATATGCCAAAAGGATGGTTATTCGGTTCGGTGACGGCCTATAACAGATGGATTCGTAGGAAAACATCCAATAGGTTATGAATTTCAATGAATTCCTTGCAACTTTTTATTTTTTTCAACTTTTGCAAGCATACGCGGGTTGTAATGGTACAACATGCATACGTGGCTATAATTGTGCAAGGAAGGTACATCTTCAAACAAATGGTTTTTTAAGAAGAGATTCTTAGCACTACTTTGGAAAAAAATGCAAGTAAGAGGGCCAAAGCCATGTATCCATGTGTAGGTAAATTTAGGGCTACAACACATTCAATAAATTGATTAGATAAGAAACACACCATTAAAATTATTATCGGTTAATCCAATAGTCTCTACCAATATAGAAAGTCTCTGTGTCAAAATAGTTTATGTATCATGTACAATAAGTAGAATTACAACCCCCAACAACTTATTCGAACATGGTTCAAATGGTATCCAAGTCGATTGAACAAGGAAACACATGAGTTGGGTTTACATACCAACAAATTTAATTACCTCGAATGTTAAACACAATTTGAGGCATCAAAGTATGAAAAATATATCTTCGTCCAAACATGAGTGGATGGACAACAACTAGTCAAAACTAGTTCGACAAGTATGTGGTCAAAATCTCCACTCAAGTGTCATCTCTAGTCGAGTCTTAGTCAACCAATATCACAATAACACTCTATTCAAATTTCATGTCGAGTCAATCCTTGGTAAATCACTACAAGGCAATAAATATTCAAGAGGAATGTTTCACAATTGGAAAATAGATGATACACAACAATATGAATTTCAAAATAACCTGGATAGCTTTTCCCATGACCATTCATGAATCGAACCACAGTTTTTCCTCGTATTCAGTACTAGTCCGAAATTGTGTCTTTCATGTCTCTGCTCCAAATATTATAAAGCATCATTGTCATTTATAAGATGGTGAGAATGACTATAAGACACAAAGTTATATGGTGGTTTATCAAAATAATATGGCTCATATTTTGCTATACTCTCAAGAGTAGAAAAATAAAACTGTCAGATTCTCACATTTCACGAAAAACCATTTCATGAATTTGTTTAGTGCAATCAACAGTGGATTGATCTTAGGTCAAATTAATCTAAACTCCTTGTGCAACAAATAGAACTTCCTCGGTCTTAGAAATAATAGAACTAGTAATAACTTGTGGATTCTTCCCAAGTCCTCGTCCAATATATCCCATATTGTTTAGAAATTAGGACCCTATACATATAGTCTGTTATCAAAGCTAAGACAAACAACACTATCATTATCCTTAATGAATAGATCAACACCAACATTCTTACAAAGAGCATCAGGGGTGGAGAAATAATGGGTGAGCCTAACAGCTTAACAACCTCAGTCTTCTCATAAATAGTTGGGATACAATCAAAGGTATCAAGAGTTAAAGAAGGAGTAGGTATCAAGAGTTAAATCAATATGGAGTCACAATCTTCTCTCAATGCCTTAAATTTGTCAAACAAGTAGTTTTTATCTTGTTGAGGAGGGGCATCTTCATCACCAAGCTCATCGATGATGGCTTGTAAATCGACAATTTTGTTTGCTAGTGGGGTATTCGATTCTTCTAGTCTACAAACATTTGTCTTAGTGACAACATTTTTTGTATGAGAGAGAGTTTTCTTTTTCTTCTCAATAGCATTCATAAGATTTGTTTTATTTTGAAAATCATCTTTGTCATCTTGAAAAATATACTCAAGTGTGTGTTCCAAGTCAAAAATGTTCCTAGATTTCTCATCAAACCCATACAAAAGTGCATCATATCTTTGATTAGGGTATGGGTTGTATCCATTTAACCCCTCAATCATTGAATCTCAGTCTCCAATTTTACAACGACATTCTTCACATTAATGACCTCTCGGCAAAGTCAGTTATGAGATTCTTCCAAGGAAATGACCTTTTTCTCACTAATCTGTTGCAATTTATGAAGCACTAGAACTTCATCCTCATTAATCATGCCCATTGTAAATAGTGGGAGAGAGCCAAGGTAAAAAATATGTAAAGGATGGTTTGAAAGGAAAATTGACCACAACAAAGAGTCGTCGACTTACACAAATTCGATTTTCTTGGTATGCTACCTCCAATAATCAACCTCTATATAGTAGAGTAGTGCAGACCCATTAATGAGCATACTAATCATACGTATCAATCACATATATATGGTCATCCACACAAAGAAGTAGTGTGTTGGCTAGTTGAGTTGAATAGATTCTTGGCCAAGTGAACTATAACCATGTCAAAAAATTGATTATGGTCGTTGTTGAGTTTATTGTGTCTGATTCAATCCATTATTTTATCGTTTTCAAAAGGGAGGATTGATAGGAATAGCTACTCACCAAGTCAATCAAACCATCACGCTGTTGAGTCGAGGCAGAAAAATCACCGTTCAAAATTTTGACTCGACACTCTACTTGATGGATAGGCTTGGTAATATTTAGTTGAACACAAAAAACTAAAGTTGACTATGGTGTAAAGGATCATAAGTCAAATTAGTGGATACATCTCCTCTAAATGACAACAATCACGTCGAGCCATAGCTGATAAATTGTGAAGCAAGAAATGCAAAGAGAAAAGAATAGAACATAAAACAGTATATTAGAATGTATGAAGAACTAAAGAGATTACAATGCAATGGGAAATAGCTGAGCTAAATAGGCTCAAGAAAATCAAGAATAGAAAGTACAGCTGGCCAGGACAGTTGGCAGTGTACAGTCAGCCTGTTGAGGTTACATTATATTTAACACTTCCTCTTAAACTCAATAGTTACAAACATCAGCACTGATTATGCCTAATTGTTGTCTCTAAAAATCAAAAACCAATTTTCCTAGTGGCTTCTTAAAGACATCATCAAGTTGATCTCAAGAACCACAGAATTGTAGTGCAATAGCACCATTATTGACTAGCTCGCGGATGAAATGAAAACAAGTGTCAATGTGTTTGCTTTTCTTATGAAACACATGATTTTTGGATAAAGCAATTGCTGAAGTATTATCACAAAAAATAGGAGTTGGATCATTTTCTGTATGTGACATATCTTTCAATATTATTCTCATCCACACAGCTTGACAAGAAGCTAAGGTAGTAGTGACATACTCTGCCTCTGTAGAAGATATTGAAACAATTGGTTGCTTCTTTGATGCCCATGAGATTAGGTTTGTGACCAGTTGAAAAACATGTCCAGATGTGCTTTCCCTGTCATCTAGGCTACCTACAAAATCACTGTCTGTGTAACCAGAAAGTTGATTACTATCAGATTTAGTGTACCATAAGCCAAAATTGAGAGTTCCTGCAACATATCTCAGAATTTGTTTCACCATTTTCCAATGAGAATCTTTGGGGGATTCCATGAATCTAGAAACAAAGATGGCTGCATACATAATGTCAGGCCTAGTTGCTGTAAGATACAACAAACTTCCTACTAAACTTTTGTACAGGGTAGATTCCACTGTAGGACCTTTATCATTCTTGCTCAATTTTGTGCCTAGTGGTATGGGGATTTCTGCTAGATTGCATTCTTCCATGCAAAATCTTTTGAGGATGTCTGCTGCATACTTTTGATGACAGACAAAAATTCCTTTGGTTGATTGATCAACCTCAATCCATAAAAAATATTTCATTATGTCAAGATCTGTCATCTCAAACTCAGATTGCATGGCATGTTTAAAATCTGTTAACTCAAGATTTCTTGTATATATCATGTCATCAACATATAAACATACAATCAAAATTTTACCATGCTGATCAGTTTTGGTGTAAAGACTTGGCTCATTTTGGCTTCTGCTGAAACCACTTTTGATCAGATAAGTGTCAATTCTGTTGTACCAAGCTCTTGGAGCTTGCTTTAAGCCATACAAGTCTTTCTTCAACTGATAGACTTTGGTTGGGTGCTCTTGGACTTCAAATCCAGGTGGTTGGTCGACATAAACTTCTTCTTCTAAGAAACCATTCAGGAATGCTAACTTGACATCCATCTGGTATACTTGCCATTTGTGTTGGGATGCTATGGCCAATAGAGTCCTTACGGTGTCTAATCTTGCTACTGGAGAAAAAGTTTCACCATAATCAGTACCTGGTTGTTGTGAGAATCCTTTGGCAACAAGTCTTGTCTTTTGTTTTTCGATCTTCCCTTTTTCATTGAGTTTAGTTTTGTAAACCCACTTGACACCAATACTTTTCTTGTGACTTGGAAATTCAACAAGATCCCATGTCTTGTTCTTCTCAATGGAGTCAATTTCTTGGTTCATGGCTTGAACCCAATGTGGCTCCTTAGCTGCTTCCTTAAAGGATGTAGGTTGACATGACATTAAAGAAAAAAGGTTGGGTTGCTCAAAGTCATCCAATTGCTAATGGATTTCTCTCAAACTTCGAGTTCTCTGATTTTGTGGTTTAGAGAATGATTCTCTGCTGGAAGTTGAGTTATCCTGAGAATTTTCAGGTTATCTTTGTACCTGCAATCTTGAAAGAATAGTTTGAGGTACTTTCTTTTCTGAATTTTCTACGTTTTCAGAACTTGGTAGCAATGGATTTTAACTGTCCATCTGCTAATTTTCTGAATCATTCCAGAATTGATTTTCCAGAAATTTTACATCTTTGTTGAGAATTAGTTTCTTGGTGATTGGATTGTAAAGCTTGTAAGCTTTAGATGTTTCACTATATCCATTGAAAATACATTTCTCACTTTTGTCATCAAATTTCTTCCTTAATTCAGAAGGTATGTGAGCGTAGGCTATGCATCTGAATGTCCTTAGATGTGCTACATTGAGCTTTGTCCCATTCCATGCTTCTTGGGGGACTTTTAGCTTCAGTTTGGTGGTTGGAGATCTATTCAAAAGATAAACTGAGCATGCTATTGCTTCAGCCCAAAAAGTATTTGACAGACTTTTCTCTTTGAGAAGTGTTCTTGCCATATTCATTATTGTCTGATTTTTCCTTTCAGCCACTCCATTCTGTTGTGGAGTATACCTGGTTGTTGTTTGCATGATAATGCCTTGTGATTTGCAGAAATTTGCAAATTCTATGGAGTTGTATTGTCCTCCTCCATATGACCTGAGTGCTTTGATATATTTGCCACTCTATTTTTTAGCTTTTGCCTTGAATTCTTTGAATTTTGCAAAAGTTTCAGACTTGTATCTGAGAAAATAGATCCATATTTTTCTGTTGAAATCATCAATAAACGTTAGAAAGTAAAAACTACCACATGTTGACTCCATTTGCATTGGTCCACATAGGTCAGTGTGAACAAGTTCAAGATGTTGTTTGGCTTGATTGGAAGACTGTGGAAAACTAGTTCTCTTATGTTTTCCAAGTATGCAAGACTCACATGGGGGAATTTGCTCTTTAAAGATAGGAAGACCTTTGACCATGGAGTTCTTCTAAAGAAGACTTAGACTCTGAAATAGTATATGTCCAAATATTGTATGCCAAACCATAGTTTCATTCAGAGTAGATGCACTCTGTGCATATCGTTGAATCAGATTTGCAGTTCTGAGTGTAAGGGGAAACATCCTATTCGGAGTCATATGGATTTCAGAAATTAATTTTCTGCTTGGGATTTTGTCATATATCTTGCAAGATCCTCCCTCAAAAAGTACCTTATAGCCATGTTCAATGAGTTGTCCTACACTTAACAAATTATGTTTCAAATCTAGAACATGATAGACATTGTTTATGTCTTTCTTTACATTTTGTTTAGTAAGAATAGGAACAGTTTCTTTTCCTTGAACTTTGACTAAATAATCGTTTCCTAGTGTAATGTCAGATGAGATTGAAGAATCAATGCATGAAAGTAATTCTTTGTTACCTATAATGTGATTGCTACATCCATTGTCCAACAACCAGAGATCTCTAGGTTGTTCTTCAGTCTTGTGGCACGAAAGAAACATACCTCTTGAGTTTTCTTCCATGTGATTTGACACATGTGCTTTGCCTAACAGTTGATCTGCTTGCTTCTTCCTGCATTCAGATTCATAGTGCTCATACTTTTTGCAGTAATAGCATTGTATGCTTGATTTGTGATTTGACCTTCTCCCTCTGCCTCTTTGAGGCTGGAAATTCAGATGTTGATTTTGTTGTTGTTGTCTTTGACCTTGGAAATTTTGATTCGGATACTGTTGTCTACTACCTCCAGTGGAGTGAGGGTTACTTTTATTGCTCCCTCTTCCTTGGTGACCTCTGCTTCTTCGTCTTCCTCTCCCCCTACTGAAGGAGAATTGAGTTTTGAAATCATTGGAGATTGACTCATCTATGAGATGCAGTATAGTCTCATGTGTCACCAAAGAACCAATTAATTCATCTGTTGAAAATCTTGACAGATCCTTGGATTCAAGGATGGATGTAATAACCATTTCGAATTTCTTTGGTAAACTTATGAAGATTTTCTCAACAATTCGTTGATAAGTGATGGTTTCACCAGTCAATCTGATCTGGTTCACGATTCCCATGACTCGGTTCATGAACTGATCCACATTTTCGGACTCTGTCATCCTGAGAGTCTCGAATTGAGTCCTCAAGGTCTGCAATTTAACTATTTTGACCCTGTCATTTCCTTGGTAGGAAGATTTAAGAATATCACAGGCCTGTTTAGAAGTACCAACGCCTGTGATTTTTGAGAAAATCGAGTCATCCACAGAATTTTGAATCCAAAATTTCTCTTTATTTTCTTTGTTCCTCAGTGTTGCCTGAGCAATTCTCTGCAGATTTGTCATGGTAGAAAGGGCGGCTGGATCTGGTTCCACATATTCAAGATCCACTGGATCCTAGCACTCTTATGCTTGCAAGAAGGATCTCATCCGAAGAGACCAAAACTCATAGTTCTTTCCAAGTAGAATCGGACCTTGAGTTGGTCCTAAGTTGGTAGACGACATATTTTTTTTTTTTGAAAAAAAATCTGAAAAAAAAATAGAGGGAAATTTCGTATTTACCTCCGATCGCTGAAACGTCGATTTGCTGATGGGAGCTTATCGGCCTTGAATTGGCCTTTGTCACGGTGCAATGTGACCACACACCTTGAGTTAAAGCGCTACGATCTTTTCCGGTTCTTTGTTTTTCAATTTGCCGAAATGTGAAAGTTGCCTTTGGACAATTTAACGGTCCAGATCTTCCTATGATTTGATGGTCCAAATCTTATCGGGATATCATGAATCGGGACTTCGTGAAACCTGACGATGAGCTCTTCTGACTCCTCGATTCCCCGATCTCTGATTTGCTGATGGCGCTTTCGGGACTTTCCCGATTCCTTTGATCTCCACCAGGCATCCTCCTATATTGGACGGTCCTGATTTCTGCTCGCGATTTTGTGATTTGATATGTTCCGGACGTCTCATCTCCAGGATCTGTGAAACGCCGAACTCCAGTGTGCCGATTGACTCTCTCGATCTCTCCCACATGTCTCCTCAAAGTGGACAGCTCCGATCGTTTACGGGGTTTTCATCGTAAAGAAACCCGATGCCTTGACCTTAGGTTTTTTGATTTACCGAATCCCGATGTGCGGATGGCCCTTTCCTTTTCGGGACTTTTCCCAAGTACCCGGATTTATGCCACGCGTCCCCTCAATATGGATGGTCCGCGTCGTTTCGCGATTTCGTGACTTGTGACTCCAAAGTTTCTGTCAACTTGAAAACCCCGGTTGCCAAAACGTCGACGGTTTCCTCGATGTCTGCCACATGTCCGAATGAATGGATGGTTGTGATCTTATCTCTATATCGTGAATCGTGATTTTGCGAGTTTAGAGCTCTTGTTGCGACGGTCTTTCAAAACCACAAACTCCGATATGACGATTTGACGACACTCAGATCTGCTGCCATCTGTCCTCTGAGATGGACGGCTCACAAGTCCTCTTGGGATTTCACGATATCGCATATCGGAGTTTTGGAGAGCAGTATCCTTCGCTCATCCAACTCTCGATTCTCGATTTTGTGATGGGATAAGATCGACAGCTCACGATCTTTCCTGATCCAATGGTCCAGAATGACTCGTGATTTTGCGATTCGCAAATTCTCACGGCAGTCTTCTGACCTTTACACCTTGCGAGTCAGCGAAATGCCGAGATCTTGCCATGTGTTTCTTGATGGATGGTCGAGATGTTGTTGGGATTTCGTGACTTCACAAGTCAAAATTTCTCCTTAGTGCTACAGAGGACTAAACCTCGTGCACTTTCTCGCTGATCCAACAGTTGTCGGGCCTCTGCGCAAGATCTAACGGCTGAAATTCTTTCGTCTTTTTCGCGCTCTCTTTGTCCCTTCTGAACTGGTTTTCCGCTCTGGATCCATTCACAGGATGAATCTTACGGCCTCAGTGGATGTTCTGTGCACCTGAGATGCATTCTTTACTCCTATGGAAGAAAGATTCATGAATCTTTCAAAGATTTGAAAGAATTTCACGAGTTCTTCGTTCTCTGCTACAATCTTTGACAGATTTGAGTGATTTCCATAAATCTTTAAACTATTCTTCCTTCTGCAGGAATCTTTTAGCGAACTTGAGCGAATTCTTTGAATTCTTCAAGAGTTCCTGCCTCATGCAGCTCTTCTTCATAAATCTTTGATGATTCTTGAAAATTGTACAAGAATCTATAAAGTTTCTTCTTCTACACTCTCTTCTTCCTTCTCGTGTTTCTGGTCGTTGAAGCTTTCGAGTGTAGTATCAAGCGTAGTACACTCTGCGACATCGCGTGAGCTTCTTACGATGATCTTTAGAGAGTATTACGGACAACTCTCCAAGCCTTGTGAAAAGTCTGTGACGTGTGCTCTCAAAATCCATGAAGCTCTGCACTATGAGGATCGTGTTTCTCTCCATCCTGTGTGAAGAGGCTTACTGCTGTAGCTCTGATACCATGATAAATTGTGAAGCAAGAAATGCAGAGAGAAAAGAATAGAACAGAAAATAGTATATTAGAATGTATGAAGAACTGAAGAGATTACAATGCAATGGGAAATATCTAAGCTAAATAGGCTCAAGCAAATCAAGAATAGAAAGTACAGCTGGCCAGGACAGCTGGCAATGTACAGTCAGCCTGTTGAGGTTACATTATATTTAAAAATAGCCACTTGAGTTAATTCGTATCAAGTCATGGTCAGTTGTGAAGTCAAGCCAAGAAGGTGGTCGAAAAAACTCAGTCGGTCCTCAAATTAAAAATGGGCAAGCAAAACAACCCACAAAAAACTAAGACTAGTTTGAACAATCATTTTTGGGAAGCAAACCAAATCGATCCAACTTTTAAATCCTAGTCGGTCGAATCCTTTAATGAGATACCATAGGAACCAATGGATCGGTCGATGTATCCATTAATTCCATTGACTTACCTAGACATATGACTTCCATATATTTAAAATAATTAGGAAAAATATAGAACACACAGAAAAATGTTGGTTTATGCGGCTCAATTACCAACGATGGTAAAAATCTAACAACTCATTCCTTTTCTCGTAAAAAAGAGGGTCATAGATTCAACACTATCTATATCCCATTCCCATTCTTTTTGAACTAGAGATCACAACCAAACAACTTTGATATTGTTTTGAGATAGACATTTAATTGCAAAGGAGAATAAATCCGAGATGAGTGGTGGTTTCTAAGACACTTGTTGCACTAAAGCATGAGCATGCTCCATGAGAGCATGGAAATAAGTCTCCCAATGATGATAGACTGATCACAAGGATTATCTATAAATAGTTTTTATTTATGGAACAAACAAAAAATCATGGGATGTAAGTGGTTTTCCATATCCATAAAATGTGAATCTAAAATCTTAAGTGGACAAGTTCAACCAAGAGTTTAATTATTCGTCAACCCAAATAATTGGTCAACTCCCTTAACCTACTAGGTGATGTTTGAACCATATATTTCAATAGTTATTTCTCACATCAATTCGAAATTCTTCATATTGAAATTGAATTTTTAGCTTTCCTCAATGATACGAATCCAACTTGAAATACAATTCTTCATATTGAAATTGAATTTTTACCTTTCCTCAATGATATGAATCCAACTTGAAATACAATGGCTATTGTCACATCCTTCCAATTTAAATATTTGAATAATTTTGAACAATTGTATTTATTGTATTTATTGAATTTTTGTGTTATTGTAAATATCATTTAAATTTTATTTTAAAAAAATATTATTTGAGACATTGACGAGAGAACAGAGATATAACAAGATAAATTTTTTATTCCATAGGAAAGGAAAAATGTAAACCTCCTCCGAGGGATGTGGAAGGTTAGGGAATAATCTATAAATAAAAAGTATGGTGTAAGGACTCTCCTAACACTTGTGAAGAGATTGGAGCTTAATGATTATGAGAAAGAATCAAGTTCTAGAAATTGCTTGGAAAAGGTTGTTGACATTTTCACTTTCCTATGGAATAAAAGATTTAAAAGATTTGACTCGAGGGTGACACGATCAAATAACTTAGTTGCTCTTGTCTATAGTTGGGAAGCCATGGACTGTCTCCTCCATTTGTCCCTAGTAGTGTTTTGGTTCATATATGTTTTCTTCTACTATTTAGTAATAGTTTTCTTAAGGCTTAGGTAGTGTACTTGTTCAAATAAGAAAATATTAGACAAATAGTTTTAGTTTAATATCTCTAAAAATAAAGAGAAGATGAGTATTACCTTGATGAGTTCTTAGATTCACAAATACAAATAAGAATTTTCTTTCACGGAGGTGAATTTCTGTCATTAAAAGATGGATGAATTCATAATGTAAATGAAACCGAAAATTAATAGAATAGAGCATTTTGTATACATAATGAAAAGAATACAGACAATAACCTTCAAGTATTTTATTCTTTTCCTGAAATAGCATTTATACTACCTTTACCTATTTTTTTTTGGAAATATTTGTGAGTGAGAAGTTATTCTTGATTATCTATATATCTATCTATATATTAACAGTATTATGGATAAAATAAAACATTGATAGACTATAGCTTTGCAATTATTTAGTCACAGAGACAATAATAAACGAAACGCAAAAATAGAAACCCTATTGGGCTACTGTTGATCTAGTTTAAACTCTACGGATACAAGTAGAAAATACTCTCGTAGTAATGTATAACAAAGAGAAATTCAATGACAGTAAGTACTTTTAAACATATGGAAACTCTGTCCAAAAGTAGTGAAATAACTACCTAATCATATTAATATCTTTTAAGCAAGATTTCATTAAAAAAATGACCTGGAGGGTCGTGATTTTCAACCAAAAAGATTGGAGAAAAACGACTTGCAGGAGCTGTACAGGGAGGGCATGACAACAGAAAATAGGAATAAGAGATTTAAGATCAAATTACTCGAATAAGGGCTGTAAATCTTAACGTAACTCCCATTACAAGAGAACGCACTCAACAAACCATATTTGCAATGTTTAATGATAATTGGACTGTGGTGGCAGAGATGCGAAGGACTAAATACATGCTTTACCTCTGAACCTATTCTCTTAAAGTCGGAAACAGAAGATATTGAGTTTTCTTTTCCCCTTAGCTGTGACTCCAACATATTCGTTCGATAAAGGTCCTGCAACCAAATGGTTAACCCTGTCAATGTGAGGATGCTAGAGAAACCTCAACGCGTAAGAGTAAACCCCGATATTTTCCTTTTAAAGATACAATGAATACCTGGTGCGTGGCCTGGCCAATGTTGGCACGCTCTTGGATCGAGGGTTCTAATCCCATCGGCAACTTAGTTTTATCCCTACATAAAATAAATCGTGATCAGTAATTCTCTTAAGAAAATAAATAACAAATCCAATCTACATACGAATACTTGATAAATGAAAGAAATACTAGTATTGTAACTAGTAACAAACTGGCTATTGATAAGAAAACAATGCTATACATAACTTTGAGAGGGATTAAGTAATAACTTTGTGGGGTCCCAGAGGTGTAGGACAGTCTTAAGGACAGTCTTAGAGGGATTAAGTAATAATTTTCTGGGGTTTTGGAGGTGTAGGATAGTTTGTGATGGAGTGAGCTGTTAAGGAACTCAGTGATGTTAAAGTTACCTGTTCAAAGCTTGGGGGGACAAAAAAATCCAACCATGTTAATTGGGTGCATCTCCAAGTAATTTTGACAACTAAAATACCCCTTGCCATGAAAAAAACTATCACGTCTGAACAAAAGAGTAACAACATTAGTACTTTAACTTAAGCAGAACATTGACAATCGAAGGTTTAAATGATAAAAGTCAATATAAAAACAAATGAACCTGGAGATACTCTATAGTTAAAATTCTATAAAATGAGATCTCTTTCGTCCTAGCAATGGTGAATCTCTGTTACTATGGAGAACGTCGAGACTTCGCCTATACTCCTTGATGGGAGGAATGGACAAGAACAAAGGAAAAAAGAGGGTTTGCACCATTTAGCAAGTAATTTAGTAATTTTGTCAAGGATTGTCAGCGCATTAACATCTGTGTATGGTGGCCAAGCCAAAGCCATTACTCACATTGAAGATGCAGATTAAGCTCAAATACATAATTTTGATTAACTATGATAGAAGTATGCGATTAACTGGGTATAGTTGGATGAAGCTCCATGCAAGGAGTTTACGTGTAAAAATGATTCTGATATGGTGACTGAGTGGGTAGAATCCTTACCCTTTGTATTTAATGAAATCAAGGTACGTGGGAACGATCATATCGACTCCACAATCCTGCTGTTAAATCCACCAAAAAGCACATGACCTTGGTAACAACTAATCAGTGAATTAAACTATCGTTTATCCATGGACGGAAATAGTACACGATCTCTATGTAATAAATTATTAAAAGATTTGGTAAAGGATAAGAGAGTGGGCATGTCTTGTAACCTTATAAATGAAGAGTTACCTTAGGAAAAGGATTTCACAAAAGAGATAAAATATACGAACCAAACACACGGTGAGGCTAAGCTCACTTCTCTATTATTCAATGAAGACGGATTACATCTTTATATAGGAAAAGACTCTCCCGAGTCGGTTACATGCAAACCAAAGACAACTAGACTCTTAACTAAGAAC
>JASDQU010107005.1:43348-55982 GCA_032191745.1 Picea mariana | reverse complement strand
TTAAACTTGGGTTTGTATATCCATTTGCATCCAATGGGCTTCTTATGTTTAGGCAATTTCGTCAATTCCCAAGTATTGTTTTTCATTATAGATTCATATTCTTCCTCCATTGCATTTCACCATTCATCATGTTCATTAACTTCATCAAAATTCATGGGTTCTATGACATTTGAAATGGTACTCATTAGGGCGTAGTCTTTATACCTCTCACGAAGCCGAATCTATCTTGAAGATCTTCTCAACTGATTATCTTCCTCCCCACTTTGTGAAGAACTGTCTTCACCTGTAGGTGAACTGTGGCTACTAGAATTGTTCATATCACTAAGTCCTTCTTGCTGCTGTTGTTGTTGTCGCTGCGGGGATGGTTGTTGTTGTCGCTGAGGGGATGGTTGTTGTTGTGTGGGCTGTTGCTGTTGCTACTCTTCTTTAATTCCTTCATCAAGAAGTCTCTGCCATTCCTCATGACTGTTGTTGTCATCATTTCCTGCTTCCTGCTCATGGAAAAGTACATATCTACTTGCAAATACTTTGTGAGTAGCAGGATCAAACAATTTGTATGCTTTAATTCAGAACAGTACCCAATGAAAATACATTTAGTGGCTTTAGCATCCAATTTCCTCCTATTCTCCTTTGGAATATGTGCAAAAGCCTTACACCCAAATACTTTCAAATTATTAACTGCAGGTTTGGAACCATACCAGGCTTCGAAATAAGTAACACTATCAAGACACCTTGTTGGACTTCTATTCTTTAAATAAACTGCAGTATTTATGGCTTCAGCCGAAAATGCATTTGAGAGATTTTTACCTTTCATCATAGTACATGCACACTCTACCAGAGTTCTGTTTTTCCTTTCAGTGACTCTGTTTTGCTGTGGAGTGTGAGAAACTGTAAACTATTGTACTATTCCATTCTCTTTGCAATATTTGTTGAAGTCCCCGGATTTATACTCTCCCCCTTGATCTGAACGGAGGATTTTGATGGATTTTCTTGTCTGTTTTTCCACCATGGTTCTGAATTCCTTAAAGTACTCAAAAACATCACTTTTTCATCTAAGGAAGTAAACCCATCTGTCTCTCATGCAATCATCAATAAATAAAAGAAAGTAAAATGCACCTCCTAAAGACCTAGTCTGCATAGGCCCACAAACATCAGTATGCACAAGATCTAACACATCCCTCTTTTTCTTATCAGGATTAGAGGGGAATTCATCTATGTGCATCTTTCCTAATGCACATCCATCACAAACAAATTTCTCATTCTTTAACATGGGAAGTCCTTCAACCATATTATTTTTCTGTAATAACAATAAATCAGGATGATTGATGTGTCCATGCCTTTGATGCCAAAGAATCTATGTTGGCATAGTGGCAGAAGTCAGTGCATGATGTGCTTTGTTGGTAACATCAAGTTTGTATAGACCTCCTACTCTGACACCTATTGCAACAGTTCGGAAGTGGTCTAGCAGATCCTTCACTATGCAATAATTCTTGAAGAATTCAACCTTCAAGTTCTGATCTGTAATGGTGGACACAGAGATCAAATTTTTCTTTATTCCTGGCACATACACCACATTGCGAATGTGACGAACAGTACCATTCGGCAATGTCACAGGAATGTCTCCATATCCCTTGATCTGATAAGCGCGGTCATCTCCAAGATACATGTTGGCACCATTCTGTGTTTCTTTAAAATTAGCATACCAATTTTTATTACAAGTCATATGTACTGATGCTCCAAAATCCACAAACCAGGCATCAGAATCATCCATTTCAGTAGATAAAGTAGCGTTAGACACAAACAACCTAAGATCCCATGAGTCAAAATTCGGGGGTTCATCAATATCATCATTAGCAATAAATAATCTGTGATCTTGATTTGAAGATTTTTTTGCATAATGACCTGAATGTGTTCTAGGTTTATTCCTAGCCTCATCACTTTTCTTCTTATGACAGTCTTTAACCATATTTCCAGGTTGACCACAATAAAAACAACTCTTTGAATCATTCCTATCAGATTGCATACCTTGATTTGGAGATTGTCTTCTCTGCGATGAACTACCTCTTTGCCATGAACCACCTCTCTGCCATGAACTGCCTCCTCTGCCTCTTACTCCTGATCTCCCTCTTGCAGATCTATTATTTGACCATAGTGCCAAATCTTTACTCTGAGGCTTCAGATTCCCGTGCCTCTCTTCCTCTTGCAGCAAAATACCTGTCAGTTCTTCAAACGTAGAAGGTTTCTCCCTTGCTGCAAGACCTGTTATGAACATATGATAGTCTTCTAGCATACCATTTAAGGTAATAGTCACTAGATCAGTATTGGAAACAGTTTCCCCTATATTTACTAACTTGTCTTTCACCTCTTTAATGCGACCCAAAAATGAACTAACATATTCATTTCCATCCATCTTAATGCCTAGCAATTTAGTTTTCAGGAACAAAATGCGATTTGTGTTGCTAGTTTCATACAAATCTTTAAGAGCTATCCATGTTTTAGTAGAAGTTGTAGTGTCTCTAATATGTGGAATTATGTTATCTTTAACTGACATGCGCAACAATACGTTTTCCTCGTTTTCATGCTTCTCTCGGTCTTGGATCTGTGTTGCTGTCATACCTGCAGCCGCATCAGGTTTCAGTTCCATTCCATTCACAATGTTCCAGACACCGTATCCCTCCATGAGCGTCTGTATCTTAAATTTCTAGTTAATGAAGTTTGAGCCATCTAACTTGTTGGCTTCATTGAGGTAGGTCTCTACCAGTGGATTCGCCATCGCTGCAATTTAGTCTCTGCAAGAAAATCACCAAGGATATGCAACTTTTTGTCGAGTGTTGAGCAGTATGTCGCTTTGCCTTTCGAATCCACTGATCCAACTATATTTCTATTGTCAACTTAAATCATGCATGCATCCACCTTAATATCCAAAATATCCACTTTTAAAAAAAACTTATAACTCCCTTTTTATATATAAAAAATAACCAACATATAACTCCACATTTTTAAAGAAAAAAACTTATAACTCCACTTTTAATAAAAATCCACTTCACAATTTCTTTTAAATCTCTTACCCACTTTAATAAAACGATTTATAACTTCACGTATACACATGCATTTACTTTATCCACATGCATTCACTTTAATATTCAAAATATCCCCCTTTAAAAGAAAACTTTATACCTCACTCTCAAACAATCCAATGCATGCAAATCTTATTCAATGCTCCACATATGCTCACCAAATCCATGCTTTTTGAAGATTTTTCTGCATAATGACCTGAATGTGTTCTAGGTTTATTACTAGCCTCATCACTTTTCTTCTTATGACAGTCTTTAACCATATGTCCAGGTCGACCACAATAAAAACAACTCTTTGACTCATTCCTATCAGATTGCATACCTTGATTTGGAGATTGTCTTCTCTACGATGAACTGTCTCTCTGCCATGAACTGCCTCTCTGCCATGAACTGCCTCCTATGCCTCTTACCCCTGATCTCCCTCTCGCAGATCTATTATTTGACCACATTTTTCTGCATAATGACCTGAATGTGTTCTAGGTTTATTCCTACCTCTAATACCAAGATAAAATTTACGAACCAAGCACACGGTGAGGCTACGCTCACTTCTCTATTATTCAATGAAGACGGATTACATCTTTATATAGGAAAAGACTCTCCTGAGTCGGTTACATGCAAACCAAAGACAACTAGACTCTTAACTAAGAACTGACTCTTAACACGCCTACTACTGACTCTCACAACTGAAGCTTACAACTGGTGCTTACTGCTGGTGATTTCTCCATTATTTCCAAGTAAAAGAAATCAACAATGGTATTATATATAGACCTTCAATTAAAAACTCAACCTTAAAAACTATAGAGGTTGGGGTAGTCTTCTCCCTCGAATGATGCAAGTACATAAGTAGATCGATCCAATATTCTGGATTACTCTTTAAAGTTGGCTAACTTAAACTATTAATTTGAATAGGGTAAATAAGATCTCTTAAACCTGTTCTAAGAAGGACTACTTGAGAACGTCCAAGAGCTTTACAACAAAGAGAATACCTAAATGGCTGTCAAGAATAAGAGTACCTGCCAATTTGAGAACATGGCTTTTGAGAACATGGCAAATCATTGGTGAAAATTACCTACTTCATTTTCCATTTTCCATTTATTTTACAAATACATCAAGGTTGAAAAGAGTTGAGTTTCGATGGGTTAATCATAGGTTTCGCATGCTCACGCTTGAAATATCACATGTAATATACGTTTAACATACCGTACTAAGAACGCAAATTCACCCATATCTCTAGAGAATATGATGAAGTTACATTTATTCAAGCTTCTTCACGGTGATCACTCTAAAGTTTTCTTTGCAATATTGGTTTTCATAAAATTCAAACAACAATGCAAGTAGGTTGATTCCCACATTAGTCATTGAAGTCTCATTCATAATTCATAAATCATAACATGTTAATATGCGTCTAAGAAGCTACCAATAATCCAATTTTGTTTGCTCATACACTTTTTGTTTGCTCATAATTATTCCAATTTGCAAGCCTAAAAAATTACTAATAATCCAATTTTGTTTGCTAACCCACTTTTTGTTGTTTCTATCTAATTTCATATTTATTTTCCTTTATAATTATTTCAATTTGCAAGTCTAATTTGATAATTATTTCGTTTCATAATTATTCCAAGGCAACCGAATGCATAAGGTATCATGAATTTACATTAGGCATTGGTATTTTTTTTCATGCAGCTAAGACGAAGAGTGAAAATGTTTCTACTTTTGAAAACATAAATTAAATATTTGGGAAATCCGCATCCATTTTTCGCATGGAATAAATATTTCTTAGTAAAGGTTGACACAACAAAACGGTTCATAGAACAAAACTGTGACATTTATTCTCGTGCAATAATAAAGGGACAATGGTTTTTTCCTTTAATGTTAAAATGATTCTCTAAATTCAGCTTTATTTTTATTATCTTACACAATTAAGTTAATTTGCAATCAAAACCATTTGTTTATTGACAACTCATTTCATATGAAAACTGTATCTTATATTAATTCCACATAAAGGAAGATTGCACTACCATACCTAGGACAATTAGTTTTGTAATTAATACAAGGTTAATCATCTACAATCATATCATATGTATAATCATGCATATAGTATTCAATGTACATTTAATTAATGCATGCTTCATACTTATAGTTATATATTTAAGTTGGATGATTATTAATTTCATAATGGTTTTGTTCATACATGTCACGTCTCCACAATGTGTTTTGCGATCATGTACTTTTTATAGGTCTATAGTACCGCAATGTTTCACACTTGGATATTTGGAAACATCAAGGTTACTTCATTTGGACTATGCCTCTTCACCTAATGCTCCATTCTAGGCTATTGGCAAGTTACACTATTACTCTAGTGAAACTCTTACATACTTAGACATTTGTTAACTTCTTTAACACTTGGTAATTTTTAATCATACATCACACAACATGAGAAGTCAAGAGAACAATGGGGAAAATGAAAGACAAACTCAAATATAGTTTGGGTGGTATAAACCATGCCTAACACCTGACTAATTCTTTGTTATAAAAGATCAGTTACAATAGGAGCACTACCTGCTTGGTTTACAACTTCAGTAGAGTCAAATGACTCATGTCACCTCATTAAGACTGTAATATCCCCAAAAATAATTAACTTTTAAAGTCTATGTGCACTTAGGAATATATTTCCGTTTTTGGCAAATTCGTATTTGGAAACTTTTTGCCATTTATGGAAAATCTAAATTTAGAATTTGATTATTCTAATTAATTATTTATGACTGTTGGGAAAGGATTTGATTTTCCCAACTAACTCTTTGATTGTGACACATATAAAAGAAAAATATTTTTATATATTAATTGTTGGAAGACAAATGGAACAGGCAGGTTGAAAACAACTAACCATAACTCCATGAGTGGGGAACATACTTGAGTTACCTCAGGGATTATTTTTTCAAGTGGCAAATGAGGAATTTGACCACTAGCAGCCCTTGAAAATCAAGGATTTGTAAATATGTGAAAATTCCCAAGGAGGGAAAAAGACCTAGGGACAAGATGCTGATGATATACAACATGGAGGAGGAAAGAAGCTGCTTAGTATGTCAGAGAAAGGATATTACTTATTGTTATGAACACTGTTTAGTGTGAGGAAAGGGAATTTTCTTATCTAAAAGGAGGATTGTATCAAAAGAGGATCATTTCAATTCCCCCTTATGGATTCATGGTTAGACTAGGGGGTGAACGAAGCAAGTAATTTGGTTTTTTTGTTCTACGGTTGGGTGGAACTTGCTTGTTCCATTTGTGTTCCAACATCTGTTTTATTCAGATAAGTACCTTTACTTATTTTATGGTTAAAATTATGTTGATTACAAATCGTTAGAGGTGTGATGGTTGTATGTGATGATAGTGAAAATATAAATGATTGATTGGATGTATAAAAATATACTGATTACCAGTGTTAGTAGAAGGATAAGTTCCTTTGATGTGGTTTATACATAAAGCTTGACTATACATATACATGTAGATATATTCATGTGTTTCAGGTAAAGGAAATGCTAGAATGAATAGTAAATTTTTGTATGACTTATATATGTCTCTATAAGTATATATATATATATATATATATATATATATATATATATATATAGATGCATGTATAGATACATGGATTTGTACAAACATATGTTGTTTTCATATAAAGAAATATTCTATCGACCCTTGAACTACATGAGAACATAAGTCTTTACCATTGATCAAATCATACAAAAGGTATAAAATTAATAGTCCTTTTTATATTACAGCAGGCCTATAAACAAAGATATTCAATGGTCTATAATTACAAGCTACAATAACTATTACAATGCTTGAAAAATTTCTTCAAATGGTTTCAATAACTTGTATGTTCATTAAGAATTAAATCACCAATGATTTATACAACTAGGAAACCCTGGTTCAAAATTATTACAGTAGAGTACCCTAGCATAAGAACCATGTACCACTAGTTAACAGAATCTGAGAGGTTTTAATAAAATGCCAAGATCAGAACTCGAATACCTTTTCGAGAAAGGCGATCCCCTTGATACATTTTGTTCGAATTGATTAATCCTTCAAAGGGAAAATAAATAGACTCAGTAAAGTGTGTTAAGTAATCAAATGAAAATAAATATTAAGTAAATGAAATAACACTTAGCCTAAAGCTGGCATAGAAGCAGTTCCCAACCGACGTGCGAGCGAAGACCTGTCCACAATCCAAAGGGGAGGAGTGGACTCAGGAATGGTTGATGGGTACCCTTGCAAAAGAAGACAGGGCCACATCATTAGTTTTGTAACTGAAAGAAATACCTTAATGCACCAGAATATAAAAAAGCAATTAAAAGAGTGCTAAACATTTAGTAATTTTACATAACAAGAGTGTTAAAATTCCAACAGTAAAGTCACATGTTCCATAGAGGTGCATCAATTCCTATTCGGGAATACAGACAGAGTTTGCAGAACATTCTTCCATAAACAATGATACTTACGAATTGGTAAATAAAAACTCAGACAAAATCGCAAGTATAAAATTAACTTAAAATACGCAATATGAACTTACTCAAATCACTTCATTTTTTGTAGAAGACAGTCTGTTCAATAGAGGAGATTTAGACGGGATTTTGGAGGTATTTCACTTACTATTTCTTTTACGCGGAAGAAATATAGATTTGCTATTTTAAAACACATATTCAAGCACATAGGACTTAGGGTTGAATATTATATAAGAATACATGTTGTACAAATTCTAGTGGAATTTGTATACATAGGGAAGTTTTACGACTTTCACAATTATTGTATAAGCATGTGAAAGGTGAAGGAATTAAAAGTAAAGTCTTAGAGGCCGAGTAACGAATTTTCACACATATGTAAGAAAAACCCTACTGCATACACAGGGAACAATATTACGAATATGCAGAGTGTAAAATCAATGCAAATTAATTTATTGTAAGTTTTTGGGATGTGAACTCTTAGATAGAGGGACGATAGTTCAGGGTTCATGCCCATATTTTATGTTTTACAAATCTAGAAGATATATCGTATGGAAAACATGGAATAATAGTATACAAATTATACACATAGTGAAAACCACAAGAAAATTAAGAGTTGTTGTAGAAAACACAGAGAAAGATTTAACCACAGAATCTCAGGTGATATTTATGCCATGAACAACTTAAGAAAAGTACAAATATAAACGATAAGCAAAAGGATGAGGTCTCCACCTAACGACATGACGACGGACCCTTACTTAAATATTACGGGAAATAAATCTTGAACGAGGAGATTAAATCACCCCACATAAGATTCAGACAGGTCCCGAATGAAAACTATGACTAGAGGGTGTTTACACTCACTCGAAATATTAACCCTACCATATCGTAACTCACCACGATTTACCCAATGGTCCTTACCAAACAGAGCATGGAGGTGGGTGATATTCAGAGATTTAGGGAAGTTAAAAGGAAATAACTTCTAATCCGAGAGCCCAAAATGGGATAGTTACAGAGGTGATTACGAACATGAATACCATTACAAAAGATCAACTTATTATTACAGAATAACACAAGAAACAAATATTTTGGGGGGTTACCTAGTACAAAAAGAAAACCATATGGTTGTGTGCCTTCATTTTGCTTTACAAAGAGAAAGTCCACTCCAAGTCACTAGTAATACACCCATATAAAACATTAGAGGGTTAACGCTGGGGCATTTTGTCGCAAAGTGAATAGATCCAAAGTGAAACGATACAATAGTCACCTAGAAACCTTCGCAGTGCAGAGTAATAATGATAGGATTTTCGCAGTACTCTGGCCATGTGATTAAACGAACATGGTTTTCCCACATTGGGCATGATAACCTAACTAACCAGTACATTACAAGGCCACTCTTAATTGTTCAAACAAATGATTAATGTGTTTATGGACAGACTTAACATTTCCTTTAACCCAGCTCACCAAAATGCATTCAGTGTTGGGCCATGTCACCAGGTTAGGTCGGTGTTCACGTTGTTATGTTAAGGTTTAAAGGTGGGTTAAGTGCTTTACCAGGCTTTAAGGTTACGACCTATAACACCTATATGGTATCCAACGTGTTAAACGTTAAACACTTGTGCGCCGATCAACCTTTTCATTACAACTCGGGTGTACTATTTAGCTAGTTACCTTGTTAAAGTTTTAAAATAAAAGATAAAGTAATGCGATACGACCTCTGTGTATAATTGTTATAATGTGTATATAGTAGGGGTAAGGATTGTATTAAGTGGACACATCTTTGTATATTAGTAATGTGTAATGTTCTTGACTTGGCTAGTCTGGGAAACGCTGCTAATGTGTGGGTAGGATCAAAGGTTTATAGCATATAAATGATCATAAATGCAACAAAGGACTGCAATTTTTCATTATGATATCTCTGTGGATTATAAAATGGTCGCATTCAGCTGAATAACTGGCAATACTCAACTAGATCAACATACAAAGGATCTTAGCTAGAAAATAAGCAACTACGACTGAAAAATAACAACACTAGGTTAGATCAAAAGACAAAAGGATCTTAGCCGGAATACAAATAAGCAACTAAAAGATAATACCCAAAATATGGGAGCACTGTGGAATCAATTAAGAATGATGGAAGACCTGGATGATCTTCCCAGTGACTAGGGTGTGTCTTTTAACACCAAAATTAGCCAACTCATTTCTTCCTCCTCGAATAAACTGAACTATCTCTCCTGAGATGGGCCTCTTCTCCACAATGACAATTCATAATTTACATAATGATGAATTAGGTCGTTGACCCTTCCTTTATGGTTTTCCAAAACCCTAAATCATGTCGAAACCCTAATTCACTATTGACTTCTATTTTTAGCTCATAATGACTTAAAAGCGTTGTTAACACTTGTTAGCTCAATGACACTTTCCAAATATAACACCTGTGACTAGAGTGACCTATAGTAACCCTGTTTACCCCTCTTTGGCCCTAGCTATAGTCTAACGGGGTGGTTTAGACCATTAATCCTCCTTTTCTGGAGATCCTATTTGGAAAGGGACATTACAGTCCTCCCTTCCTGAAATTGCTTGTCCTCAAGCAATACCAGTCCAGGGTGTTGCAACACCTATTCTCTCTCCCAAGTAGTGTCCTCTACTGGAAGCCCTCTCCATCTGATCAAACACGCTATGATGACCCTTCTCCTTAGTTTCCACTCTTGGAACTCCAAAACCTCCTCCAGAACTAACTCCAACTGTCCCTCCTCATCCAACGGGGGAAGCTCCTCTGATGTGTTCATGAATTGTCCCACTGCCCTTTTTAGGCAAGACACGTGGAACACGTTATGAATATTTCTCCCCTCTAGAAGATCTAGCTCATAAGAAACCTCACCTACTCGACGCATGATCCTGTAAGGACCATAAAATCTGGGCTCGAGCTTCTCAGCTCCACTCTTCTTCAAAGATGACTGTCTGTAGGGTTAGAGTCTCAAGAAAACCAAATCTCCAACCTCAAAGTTGCGCTCTGTCCTGTGCCTGTCCATGCTTATCTTATGTCGGTTTTGTGTCGTCTACAAGTTCTCTTTCAACAATTTGAGAATCTCCTGACTCTCTATGATCCAATCCTTGGCCTTGGGATCTCTTCTCTCCCCGAAGACCAAGTCTACGAAAGTGGGAGCAACATATTTGTACAATGCTCGGAAGGGTTTCATACCAATGGACATCTGGAAGGTGGTGTTGTAGCAATGTTCCCCTAAATGTAACCACTTTACCCACATTCTTTGATGTCATCCTACATAGTTCCTCAAGTACCCTTCAACCCACTTGTTGACAATCTCGGTCTACCCATCTGTTTGAGGGTGATAACTGGTGCTAGGTGTCAACTCTGTCCCCACCAACCAAAACAAGTCTCTCCAAAATGTCCCTATGAACCGACTATCCCTATCATTGACGATGTTCTTCGGCAACCCATGAAGTCTGAAGACCTCCTTGAAGAAAATCTTGGCTACCTAAACTGCGTTGTACTCTGTCAGTATGGCGTAGAAGTGAACAAACTTGGTCAATCTTTCAACCACTACATAGATACAATCCTTACCCTAGACCTTGGGTAGACCGGTGATGAAGTCCATAGATATACTCTCCCATTTTTTCTCTGGAATGGGGAGTGGCTGAAGTATCCCTGCTGGAAGAGCATGCTCTGACTTGTTCTACTGGAAAGTCACACACTCACTAATGTGTGTTATAACGTCTTGTTTGAGGCCCTTCCATGAGAACCTATCTCTGATCTGTCTGTAGGTTTTGAAAAACCCCTAATGGCCTGCTAGAGGTGAATCATGAACTGCGGTGAGGAGTTTCTTCTTAAGCCCTGAATCTAGCACCAAGTAAGCTCTATCCTTGTAAAATATGACATCGTCAATGACCCTATACCGGTCATCCTGTATCTGCAGATCCATCACCTCACAAGCGAACTTGTTCTTAGAATATTCCACTAGCAAGTGGGATTTCCAATCTACTGAAATCTCCATCAAAGAACATGTCGCAAGTCTCCTCGATAGTGCATCGACCAAAATGTTCTTCTTCCCCTTGACATACTCTATGTCAAATTCCAATGCCTATACCTTCATCACCCATTTTTTTTGGTGCTCACTGAGGTCCTTCTTCTCAAGGAAATACTTCAAACTGTTTTGATCGATCTTGACCATGAATTTGCTTCCAACCAAATATTGTTTAAACTTGGTCAAGGCCTGCATGATTGCCAACATTTCCTTGTCATAAATGGAGTACAACCTCTCAGGTTGACTAAGCTTCCATCTCTCGAATACAATGGGGTGTCCTCTCTGCATCAAAACTTCACTGATCCCTTCACCAGATGTGTCACACTCTAGTACAAATGGCATGGTGAAGTCTAGTAGTGCCAACACTAGACAAGTGCCCATGACTTCCTTTATGTGATCAAGGGATTCCTGTGATTTCTCGATCCATATGAAGGCCCCATGCTTGGTAAGATCTATCAGTAGTGCTCCAAGCTAAGAAAAACCTCAGACGAACCGCTTGTAATAGTTTCACAACCCAAAGAGGCTCCTCAATTCTGTCACATTCTTGGGCGTCGTCCAATCCAAAATGGCCCTAATCTTCTCTTGGTGCACCTATACCCCCTGTGCACTGATGATGTGGCCTAAGTAAAGCAGCTCTGTCACACTGAACTCACACTTGGACTCTTTGGCATATAATGACTATGCCTTCATGATGCTCAATACCTCATCCAGGTGCCTCATATGCTCTTGCCATGACCAGCTATACATTTAGATGTCGTTGAAGAAAACCAAGACTGATTTCCTTAACTAATCCCTGAATATATGGTTCATGCAAGACTGGAATGTAGTGGGTGCATTGGTTAGCCCAAATGGCATAACTAGGAACTCAAAGTGTCAAAAATGACATTGAAATGTCATCTTTTCTATGTCCTACTCTCGGATGCTGATCTGCTGATATCCAGAGTGTAGATAAATTTTTGACAAGAAAACAACCCCATGTAGTTCATCCATCAACTCGTCAATGCGTGGGATAGGG
>JASDQU010107005.1:8347-19872 GCA_032191745.1 Picea mariana | reverse complement strand
GCCAAATCACTAATTTTCCACTTGTACAAATCACCCCCGGGGTAGTTCCAACATGTTCTCCACTCATGGAGTCATGGTCAACTACTTTTAACATGGTTGTTCCATTTGTCTTCCTGCAATTAATATAAAATATTCTATTTTCAAACAAGTGTCATTGTCAAATATTTAGTTGGGTCAAATAAGAGTCCTGCCCAATAGTCATAATAATTTATTACAATTAACAAATTCGAAAATCAGAATTGCCATAAATGGCAAAATTTTTCCAAACTCGAATTTACCAAAAATGGAATAATTTCTCAAAAATTTAAATTTCCAAATTATTTTATTTTGGGGTATGTCACATCCTTTCTCCCTTCAGTAAAAAACTTTCCTCAGTGTTCGTTCCTCGCTTGGAACAAGATTGGATGATATTTCTGCATATCTCCCTCCAATTCCCAAGTGGCCTCCTCAGGACTAAAGTGCTTCCATTGCACCTTTACCTGAGCGACGACTCTGTTTCGAAGCACTATTTCTATCCGGTATAGAATGCGTAGGGGTTCCACTTGGAATTCACCTTTGGGTTCCACCTGTACCAAGCTCCAATCAATCATATGAGTAGGGTCGTGAACATATTTTTTTAATAAAGAAACATGAAATACATTATGAATTCTTAGATTTGCTGGCAATGCAAGTTGATACGCTACGGGTCCAATTCGAGCTAGTATTTTGAAGGGCCCAAAGAACTTGGGTGGCAGATTGGCACAGTTTCCTAGCTTCAATGAGCTTTTATGGGCTTTGACCTTCAAGTATACATGGTTTTGCGCTTGAAACTCTAAGTGTCTTCTTTTCAGATCTGCGTAGCTCTTCTGTCTGTCCCGTGCTTCCTTCAAGTTTTGTTGTACCTTTGTTACAATGTTCTCCATTTCTTGGAGCATTTATGGTCCAACCATGAGTCTGTCAGCTGGATTATCCCAACTAATTGGAGTCGTACACTTTCTGCCATACAATACTTTGAAAGGGCTCAACTTTGTTGAAGTTTGGTATCCATTGTTATATGCAAATTCTACCAAGTGTATATAATCCTCCCACTCGTTTGGTTTTGTTCTTACGTACATGTGGAGCATATCCTCTATTATTTGGTTTGTCCTTTCGGTTTTTCCATCCATTTGTGGATGATAACTTGTACTAAAATTCAAGTTGGTATTGAGCCCTACAAACAATCCATTCCAAAAAGCAGATGTGAATTTTACGTCTCTATCTGAAATCACCATTTTAGGAATACTATGCAGTCTAAAGATTTAAAGTAGACTTTACAGGAATAAAGTGTGCAGACTTACTGAGTTTATCGATCACAACCATGATGGATTCATTCTATTTCTGTGTTTTAGGAAAACCTGTTATAAAGTCGAGTGATATAGTCTCCCATTTCCATTATGGTACTGGTAATGGCTGTAAGAAGCCAGTTGGATGCTGGTGTTCGGCCTTAACTTGTTGACAATCTTCGCACCTAGCCAAGTATTTCTCTATTTCTCCCTTCATATTAGGCCAATAAAATAGTTTCCTAAGTGGTGTTATCATTTTCTGGTAACCTGGGTGGCTAGAGTATGGCTTCTTATGCACTTCGTCCAAGATTGTTAATTTTAACTCTGTTGAATATGGTATGTAAAGTCTGTTTTTAAATCATAAAAACCCTTTCTCGTCGATACTTAGGTCTGTTTTATCTGATTTCACGATATTATTTGGTAGTTCTTCCGTTATTTTAGTATAATTTTTTTCGTCAACCCCTGACATCTTTATTCTTTCTTCCATATCACTATCTGCCCTGCTAATATTCATCTCAAATAATCCATGGATTTTTCTACTTAGAGCGTCATCTACTTTATTTTCCTTGCCCTTGATATGTCTAACCTTGAAGTTGAATTCGCTTAAGAAGGCTAACCACCTTGCTTGCCTTGTGTTAAGATTTGGTTAGTTAAAAAAATATTTCACCCCGTTGTTGTTCGTTAATAATAGGAATCTTTTTCCTATTATGTAGTGTCGCCACATATTTAAGGAATGTATTACTGCTACCAACTCTAAGTCATGCGTGACGTAATTGTGCTCCTGTTCTTTTAATTTACGGGACTCATAACAAATAACGTGTCCTGCTCAGGTTAGGACACCACCTAGCCCTTATTTACTTGCATCGACACATATGGTGAAGTCTTTATCTTCATCTGCTACTTTCAATATGGGTGCCATTGTCAATAATTCCTTTAGTTTGTTGAAGCTATCTTGACATTTATCTGATCAATTAAACTTGGTTCCTTTCTTTTGTAATGATGTGATAGGGTAGGCTATCTTGGAAAACCCCTCTATAAACTTGCGGTAGTATCTGGTGATTCCCATATATATCTGCTACATCTTTAGGTACCGACCATTCCATAATGGCTTTCGTCTTTTCTTGGTCTACGGAAATGCCCTTTGTTGAAATTACATGTCCAAGATATTGTATTTATTTCTGATAGAAAGCACACTTGTCAAAATTGGCGTACAGTTTGTGCTTCCTTAACATTTGTAGAACTATTCTTAAGTGTTCCTCATGTTCCTCCTCCATATTTGAATAGACTAGGATATCATCGATGAATACTACCACGAAATTGTCCAAGAAATCACTGAAGATATTGTTCATTAGGAACATAAACGTGGTTGGGGCATTAGTGAGTCTGAACGGGATGACTACAAACTCGTAGTGTCCATATCTTGTCCGAAATGTTGTTTTGTTTATGTCCTCATCTTTTATCCGAACTTGATGATAACCGGATCGTAAATCCAATTTTGAAAAGATCTTGGCCCCCCTTACTTGATCGAACAGATCATTTATCCTTGGTAAGGGATATTTATTCTTAATAGTCATTTTGTTCAATTGTTTATAATCGATACGTAATCTTAGAGTACCATCCTTTTTTTTCACAAAGAGGACTGGTGCTCCCCAAGGTGAGACACCTGGTTTGATATACTCTTTGTCCAATAATTCTTGTAGCTGTATTTTTAATTCTGTTAATTCTGATAGACTCACCCAGTAACACGCCTTTGAGATAGGGGCAGAACTGGGTAACAGATCTATGGAGAATTCTATTTCCCTTATAGGGGGTAATTTTGGTATCTCATCCATAAACATGTCTCTGAAATCATGTAGGACAGCAAAGTCTTCCAACTTTGGCTTATCCTTCTTTTCTGCTAAACTCGTCGCTTGGATGGCATAAACTTGACATCCTTTTCTCACACATTTCTTTAGTTGCATTGTTGAAATTTGTCTGACTGATACTGGTTTTGGTATACTCTGGGCTATCCTGGTGGTGTCGGAATCATCTTTATAGCTAAGTATCTTTATATAACAATTTAATATTTATTTGTGTCGTTCAAACCAGTCCATCCCAATGATAATATCGTAAGATCCTAGTGGTAGGATGTTCAGATCGGTTCTTATAGTTTGACCATCTAGGCTAAATTCAAAATCTGAGATATAGTCGATTACTTTCCTTTTTGTACTTGTCACTAGTTGTACCAGCCATGATTTTGCGTGCTTTAGTCTCTTAATTTTTTTTGACTCTACTATCTTTGGAGTAATATAAATTAATGTTGCTCCGGGGTCAATTAAAACATAAATTCGAGTGTCATGGATTTTACCTTCATCTTCTACCACTGAGGACTGGTGGTCAGCTTGTCGTCCATCGATGGTTGCATTTATCCGATGTAGGCTCTTTCCCATGTCTCCTACTGTCGAGGCTTCTTGCAGGTTATGAACAATATTTTTGTTTGTTGAACTCAAACATGGGTAGTTCCTCCTGAGATGAGGATCTCCACATTCCCAAAACTTTAATGGCTCACGAGGGTTGTCCCCAAACCTCCCCATTCCCAGGTTTACCGGTCTTCCGCTTCCTTGCGTATTTGGAGGGTTGGAGTGAAAATCCTTTCTCAAAAAACTCTTTGTTGTATTTCGATAAGGAGCTGGCTCATACCCCTTCTTCTGTTGGTTCATTCGATCTTGTTTCTTATCCTGCCAGGATTTGGGAAAATCTGCTTGCTGTTTATATTGATCAAAGCACATTCGCACTTTTCTGAATACTTTGCTTAAGGATTTGGGGTTGTCAAACTCAATTCTTTTCCTTGTAGGACTGTGGTAGACAGCTTATAAATCACCGAATCTTTACTTTATCCTCCCGGATGTACGGTACGAACCTTAGCAGATACATAAATTTTTTTATAAAGTCCTCCATTGTCATATTTCTGAGTCGTAACTCGTAAAATTCTTTTGTCTTACTTTCATAGTAATTTTCATAAAGGTATTGTTTCTTGAAATACTTCTTAAAGTCATACCATTCCAACTATTTCTCCTTTAGTCCCTTGGCCAATTTCAGATCTTGCCACCAAATACTGGCCTTCCCTTTCAGATTGTAGATGACCATCTTAACCTTCATGTTGTTGGAATAGTTGTAGATTTGGAAATACTTTTTGATGTCCAACAGCCATGCCTCTGCTTCTTCTCCTATCCTGGATTCCCCATCAAATATAGCGGGTTTAATCTTCTTAAATTCTCCTTCAAGGTGGTCTACTTGTTTTCTTTTTCTGTCATTTTTTGCTCCATCTTCAACTGGAGGTGTTCCTTCAAATGAACTATTTCCTTTTTCTGTTTCTAGCCCTGAGTTCTTGGAGGCTCTCTTGCTAACTTCTTCATCATTATTATTTTCTTTTGGGATTTTCTTGGTCACTATACTACGCAGCAGGACTTCGTTTATCTCCTGTTGTTCTTGTTGTGCCTTGTTCAATTTTTCATTGTCAACTTTAAAGATCTATAGCTCGACGATCAGGTTCCTCATTGTTTCCAGGAGGTCCTTGCTGTGGATTTTCTTCCATCCTATTTTCTGCATTGTCTCGAGCTGCCATACATATTCACCAAAACAAAGAAATTTTTATGTTTGTAACCACACCATTTATTAGTTTGGAAAAAAAATTATATACTAAGCACTGCAGTGGTCCTGTTCAGGCCCAATGTTGTAACTTTCGCTCTGATACCATATGTAATGTACCTCAAAATTATCATATAAAAAAAAAAATTCCGGGGTACAATATTTTCTACTCCATTTCGTTTAATCCACTCATGAGAAAGGTACTTACACTTTGTTTTTTCTTGCATGACCTTATAACATACTAGCTTAATACACTTTGGCTTAAGCTTAATACCCTTGGCTTAATATCTTACACAAAATTCGAATGCAAGTATATTCTAAATCTTACTTTATTATAAGGCTTTATTATAATGCATGCACCTACCTATACTCAAGGAAGGGGATTTCAATCACTTTGTGTTTAATAGAATCCAACTATGCGCATGAAATTATGTCTCAGTTTTAAAAGCTCATGCACTACCTAAATGCGTCAACATCAGTCTTTAAGTCGTGACAGGAAAGATTTTTAAGGAGGTTAATAATTGTTTTAGGAAAGGTTTCCAAGTTTTTTCCTTTGATGGTTCTACTTTTGTTATGTTACAACTTATCCCTCCCATAACAAACTGAACATGATTCTGTCCATGTCATTCTCCACACAACTGAATCTAACTAACCCTCCTCTACTTGCCGGAGTAAGGAAACGACAATTTCATGGTTTGGCAGCCGACTAGTTCATTGGACAATCATAGTTTTACTGTTTGGTTTACTTCGTATCTCCTACATTTAGGGTGGTGGATGTACCTGTCAGGAGGAGTTTAAGACTTTGTCAAGGGATTTAATTCAGGGTCCTACAATCCACAGCCCTGATGTCTCTTCCTCCTACTCTTCCCAATCTGGATACGCCAGCTTGCCCTAGAGTAAGGTCTTGTACTTCTCATGCTATAAAGAGTATAATCATGCCTCTTAGGTTTTGGGGGTCTCATTTCTCCCTTGCAGCTTCGAACGGAAGGGCTCTGCATCATGCAACCTCCACAAGGAAACATCTACTGCCTCCGTGAGAAACCCTTGGTGTAGTCGACGATAATGCCTAGTAAGTTTTCTTTAAGGGACTGTCGTATTCGGATTCGAATAGAGTTTATTGTTTTTGGTTGAAGCCGAGAAGAAAATTGTTTCCTGTATACTTTGTTGTGGGTTACAGAATTTCCTTACTCCCATAGATTCTATGCTATTCTTTTTAATTTCACAGTGACAGTAAAAGGTTTTCTTACTATAACCATGGGTCGCAAACCCTCTACTTCTGGGAAACTATACATTGAATTTACTGTGTGTGTGTCGTGGGTCTATTTCTGGTTTAATCCTTTGTTTACCCTATACTCAACAACTGTAAACTAAAGTGACCTAGAGTAGTATCCCTTGATGAAGTTAGGTTATTCTTCATAATTACTTTTATTGGTGAAAAGTATGATGTTGTTCCTTGCATTCTTTGCTTTGTTCGTCAAGGGTTTTATCAAATGATTTCTTGTTTGAATTCGCACTGCTATTTTATTTTGTCAAGGAAAATATTTGACATTTGGTATAAAAGGTTATCTATGTGTTAATGGTGGGGCTCTTACTATTATGAGGGTACCCACCAGAAGCTTCCAGACTCTTCTCCCCTCCATCTGGGTTGACTACGAAGCAAAGCATGGCAACAGGAGGATGTGGTGTTTCAACCCTAAGTTAAGTAATCCGACAACTACGGCTATCATTGTTCCTTTTTGAGTTCATAAATCAAGATTTTTCTCTATAAATTTTCTAATGTTTTATCGTGATGGCCAAATGCATGTGTGCCCCCTTCAGAGCACAGGTTCCAACCTCTACTCAACCTGGCAAAGATACTTGGGTTTCAAAATATGCCCCTTCAACTTGTTACGACATGGAGGTCTTGAATTCTGTTCATAGTTTTTTCTTTTCTGATGTTAAGAGGACCTTTGTTCAAGCACCGATTCTCTGTATCGGATAACTGAGGGTTTAAACCCATTTTTGTTTATCAAAGTTCCAATTTATATGTAAGCATGATGTGAGGGACTTGGGAATGAAATTCTTGTTTTATTTTGTTTAAAAGGATTGTTTACCCCAACTGAATCATTACTAAAGGTCTCGCAACTTCCAACTCTGCGTGTTTGTATGTGTTTGTTTCGATTGGTTGTAACTTTAGCAAGCATTTACATCGCTCTATGATTTATGAGAATGCGAAGTGATTTAATAAAAAATTCTTTGCTTCTTTTCTACGCACAACATAAATAAGGTATGTAGTGACAAGTTTTCTATTTGTTCTGTAGCATTATCCTAGCATGATTATCTCATCCAAGAAATAGGGTGATCTTATGTTCATACTCATATGCTTCATCGTTCTCATCTGTATAATGAATTATGTTTACAGTTTGAAACATTCATACGCATATAATCATTTTGTTCATGCATTGATATATATATATATATATATATATATATATATATATATGACTTTATTTAAAGTTTGAAATATATATACGCATATAGTTAGCCCTGTTCGTTCATTCAACTCTGTTAAAGTTTAAAACATATATATACGCATATAATGACTCAGTTCAAGTTTGATATATATATAGACGCATATAATAGCTCTATTCTTTCATTCGACTCTGTTAAAGTTTAAAACATATATATACGCATATAATGACTCTGTTCGTTCATTCGACTATGTTTAAAGTTTTAAATGTATATGTGCATATGTTAGCTCTGTTCATTCGACTCTGTTTAAATTTTGAGACATATATACGCATATAATGACTATGTTCGTTCATTGATACTTATTCGCTTTTGATTAAATTTTGATTCTGGAAAATAAATCTGCATTTAAATCCTATAGACTATTCATTGAATTTCGAACAGTCTTTGTCTAGGTTCTTACATGTATACCAACGTTAAGAATCTCATTATAACAATAACCAATTTGTTCCACAGAGGTAGAATATTGAATATTTAGATACATAAAAGACTTACAGCAGTTACACGATCATTAAAAGACAGCTACTAGAACTCTTCCGTATAACGATAACATGTACAGTAATTTCAATATAAAAATCATTCAGAAAGATAGAGTTTAGGGTACATATCTGAACTAAGCTTGTAGAGAAAACAAAGGGAACAACCACATTCCTCCCAATCATAGAATCGAGCATCTACGATTACTTACCCGATTCACCCCCTAGCCTGACCATGAGTCCATAAGGGCAAACTTGGAAAATCCCTCTACAACACTGTCCTTCAATTTAGTCCCATTTTTCCTTGCCTCACACCCTTCCAGTGTTCATAATAGCAAGTGAAAAAGAAAAAGACCCAAAATAGACTTATTCCCAGCATACTTAGCAGTGTCCTGCCTCCTCGCATATGCTTATTTGTAACTTGCCTAGGTCTTTTTTCCTTCTTTGGAATTTTCGCAGCTTCCTAAATCCTTGATTTTCAGGGGCTGCCAATGGCCAAATCACTAATTTTCCACTTGTACAAATCAGCCTAGGGGTAGTTCCAACATGTTCCCCACTCATGGAGTGATGGTCAGCTACTTTTAACATGGCTGTTCCATTTGTCTTCCTGCAATTAATATAAAATATTTTGTTTTCAAACAAGTGTCATTGTCAAATATTTAGTTGGGTCAAATCAGAGTCCTACCCAACAGTCATAATAATTTATTACAATTAACAAATTCAAAATTCAGAATTTTCATAAATGGCAAAATTTTTCGAAACTCAAATTTACCAAAAATGGAATAATTTCTCAGAAATTTAAATTTCCAAATTATTTTATTTTGGGGAATGTCACAGACGAATACGATGAAGTAATTGGTACTAACTGATACTAACATGAATATCGCATCCAACGAACCATATATATTTCACACCAAATCCTTGAGTAGGTTTGGAAATGGCCTAGGTTTTTTAGTACGCTATTATTATGGTTATGCTTTTAAGGCCAAAGTTATGGTCATGTATTTATGGTCACATTATAGTTATATTTTTATCTATATGAATTATGTAGGAATTATACATATGCCTTTAAAGGATAGTGATATTGGCATATGTTCGTCGATTAATGTCAATGTACTAAATTTTATTTTGCACGTCATTTTGACCAACAATGAACTTTAATAACAACACATTGAGTAATATGTCATTGAGGCCCCAACAAAATATGAAAATAAAAATTTGTTCATTTTCCTTGTTTATCTAGAGGCATAATTCTTTTTAGTCATTTAATGTTGGCATGATGACTTATGGTAGTGCTCTTTCCTTACAAGCGGGTTTACAAAGTTTCCTCTAAATGTTATAAAAGAGTCTGATTTAAAGCATCTAAGATTGTCCAATGATAGGATGTTACTATTTCAAGTTTATTTTTCTTATTCTGGTTGATGTTTCTTTTCCTTATTCATTTCAAATTTGAATAAATGACACTAAATGTTATGTAAAAAAAAAGTTCATGTTTCTTTTTCTTATTCTCGTTCATGTTTCTTTTCCTTATTCATTTAAAATTTGAATAAATGATAGGATGTTACTATTTCATGTTTATTTTTCTTATTGTGGTTCATGTTTCTTTTCCTTATTCATTTCAAATTTGAATAAACGACATTAAATGTTATATAAAAAAAAAAGTTCATATTTCTTTTTCTTATTCTGGTTCATGTTTCCTTTCTTTATTCATTTCAAATTTGAATAAATGACACTAAATGTTATGTAAAAAAAAGACAAAAGATGTTGAAGATATAAATCACATTGTGTACCATGGTTAGGTAATGGGAAAGAAAAAAAACCACTAAAAACTATGTGAAAATTCAATATTACAATCACAAAGTGCTTGTGCATTGAAACATTATTATCAAAACGTTCAACAAATAACAAATAGTTAGAGGAACTTAAATAAGATATTCAATATTATCTTTAGTTAATTATTACAATAGTGTGTGGTTATTTTATAGAGATTTGCAAATGTTTATAAGATCTAATTAGGTCTGTCTTAGGGGTGAATAGCTAGATAGAAGAAATGTAAAGGAAGTTTGTTATTGAGGTTACAACTTCAAAAATCCCACCTTATCTTCTTTGTTGCATAGTGGGCACCTTAGAACTTGCTAACAACTTCATATTATTATGTAAGTAAGACTTATAATTTAACATCCCCTTTAAAGGTTTACAATACTGCAAACAAAACTTATATTGATACACATTGACACAACTAAAAATAGAATGAGACATTGTTCAAAGACTTTGTCTTTGGAAACAATGCTTGGACCACTATGACTCATTTAATATGGTCTCTATTTTATGTATAGTCTCCTAGTTGTGATCCAAGTTCACCAGCATCATTAGACATCATTAGCACTTGAAAATCCCCTAACCTATTGAACATAATTGCCCACATACATGTATGATAACCCCAATGAGTTATAACTTCTTCTATTGAAAAACATTGTAAACTATTTAATAGTTATATGTATTCCGATAGATCCCTCCCTATATTCAAATTGCATAACTTCTTAAAATGTGAATTCTTCATTTTCTTCCTTTATTGATTATTTGTTTCCATTGATCCAAATGTACAGATTACCCTTCATGAAGGGCCAGTGGTAAATATGCATTTCTTCATCATTAATAGCCTTTTATTCATCATTAATAGCCTTGAACTGACCTATTGAAAACTTCAATAACATTAGATTTAATAAGCGGTTGCCAACCATCCAGATGGGTCAATATAAACTGGAACGTGCACAATGCCTAGTAATACAAACTGGAAGTTGCACAATGCCTTCATCAATGATAATAAAGTATGCTCAACTAAAATATCATCTCCCTTTGTATACATCCAAACAATAAGGGTTAGATCCACGTGACATTTCATTTTGTATAAGCTAGTTCCTGCTCAGGTAACACGGAAGCAAGCCGTAGCTAGACTAGTGGAGTGGATCACTGATTGGAAGAAAGTTTGAATATCATGTTTCGATCTTATAGCGAGGCACTTCCCCGTTATTAGAGTGAAACTATTGGACACACGGAAGAACAGAAATGTACACGACCACACTTATTATCAGAGTGAAACAAGTGGACATATGGCAGACATGACCGCACTTATCAAGGTAGGCTATAGAAACCCAACAAATTTCTGAATTGACATGCTCAAGCACTGGTCCATTAATTAAATAGCCATTGGAAGCTTCCATGTCGTTATTGTGTTGGTAATAATACAATCTGGTAGGTCATTCAGATCAATCCGGCAAGGAATTTATGCGATGAACCGACAACAAATGAACAACACTTCCATCATAATGTTGCTTGTAATGTGCTACATGCCATCGATAACTTAGAGAAGAAATATGGTTACTGTGGCTTCCACAAAGAGAAATGTCATGAAGTCGGTAATTCCAGCCGTAATGCAATTCCTATAATTGAGAATGGGACAGCAGCCATTGCACAATCTTATACACAAAAAATAATATTGTATTACTTATTATAACCTGAGATACATCTCATTTAAAGAGATGTTGTGAGATATAACTTATTTCATTTTTAGAGGGAGAGGTTTAGACAATCTCTCAACATTCTCCAACAAACC
>JASDQU010107004.1:135685-147915 GCA_032191745.1 Picea mariana | reverse complement strand
AGAGTGAAGATATGAATGTAGATGATGAGATTAGCAAAAGCTTTGAAATCATTGTCCATCTCAAGACCCAAATTGAAGAAGCCAAAATAATAGAGGAACTATTGAAGAATCAAATAAATGAAAAGGAAGAGTCATGTTATAAGCTAGAAGCTGAAAATGTTGACCTTAGAAAGAAGGTAGAAAAGTCAAACAAATTCTTTAATAGCTCAAGAATCTTGGATGAGATCTTGGAAATTCAAAGATCACCATATGATAAATCAGGTCTTGGATACAAAAAGGAAACTACACATGCTGAAGCAAGCACCTGAAAGAAGCATGAGGTAAGTCCATCAAAGAAGGAAGACAATGTTGCAATACAACCATCTACACAAGGCAAGGAAATTTCAAAAGAACAAAGCAAGGAAGACATCAAGAAGCTATTCTTGGGACACCAAAGCAAAGGTATGAAAGTATTTTTCATGGGCATTATTATTCATGTAATGGATCTGGTCACAAAGCTTTTGAATGTAGATCTTATGAAAGGAGATATAATGGAAGATTTTATAACACCATGAGGTGTTGGAGATGTGATCAAGTAGGACACATTGTTGTTCATTGTAACACCATGAGATGCTACATGTGTAGTGGATTTGGCCACAAATTCCAAGAGTGATGGAACACAAGAAGAAAGTTCTTGATGAGGACTTCAGATAGCATGGGTAGAAGATGGAATGAAGTAACGAAGGGAGACATATTTTAAAATATGGATGCTCAGAGCTTAAGTTATGAGGAACAAGGACATCTACAGAAGTGGTTGAAGAAGACAGAGGAGCCAGAACAAAATGAAAGACTGAAAGGGTGTTCAAGTGTGTTATCCACGGAGGTATATGCGGGTGACAGTGGTATCAATCGCATACATATGCAGGTTGAACTTGTATAGGTCGCGTACATACATGAGTTATTTTGCAGCAGACCATGTATATGTGGTAAAGCCTTGGGAAAAAGGAAATGCACATGATTTGTAGCTTGATGTGATGGTATAAGCCTGTGTTGCAATGTCTAACATTGTTTGTTGCATGTTCTAACACTGTTTGCTGCAGGTTTTCATGGTTCCATAAGGTGACAAAGTAACATACATCTTGGGTGCATGGCACTAACCCATTAGTATGAATTGATGTTGATCTGTTGGGGTACATGGCTTGTACATATTTGAGTTTCATTTATATATCTTATGATGTATTATTGGAAGCATATGTTGGATATGGAGGTGCATGCATTTAGCATGTGGTTGGGCTACATATTGAGACATGTAGTTGGTGAAGTTTATAAGATGATCATGTTGTACATTATTGATGATCTATAGTTGATGCATGATTGGTACACTAGTAGAGGCACCTACTAGCAGGGTGATTGGCACATGTTTTATGGAGGATTTGGAATACATGTATGAGATTCATCATTTTGTGGTATTGGTGCATGGTGGTGTACATGTTTTGGTACACTCATATATGGCATATGCTTGATGATACTATGTTGTTGGCACTACTTGATTAGCACAACAATTTTCATTTGTTTGAGATACATGATTGTGGCACTTGGTTCATGATGGAGACATATCATGAGTGGTATGATACATTCTTTGGCATGTTGGTAGATGGACATGGTTGGCATATTGGTAGATGAACATGGTTGGCATATTGGTATATGCATATGATTGATATATTCCATGGATGATATTTTTTGGCACATTGCATGATGTTGATGTACATGGTTGATGTACATAGGTTTTCTACATGATGAGAACACATTTTGGCACAGGATGTACTTGGTTGATATGTTACTCATGATTCTTTATTTTATTGTTGCATATCTTTTTCTTCATCATGCTTAGTATGGAATGAGTCTGATGCATGAACAGGTCCAAGGAAAGTTATATGGTAGCACATTTTTCATCTTGCAGAGAAGATAGGGGAGACATACCCATAGGGGGAGTCATTCTTCTTCCCATGATTCTAGGAGGAGATATTTATTAGATGCATACCTAGAAAAGAGCCCTATATTTGAAGAAAGGGAACAAAAGAATAATTCTAGGGGGAGCAATGGTCATAGGGGGACTATGTTTGATGTATCTTCAGCATTACATCAGAGTGATAGTCCTTGTTCAAAAGGGGAGATATTATTCAGAGGAAGATCAAAGGCACTCAAAAAGGGGGAGTAGCCCCAAGAGGAGAATGGCCCTTTTCCATTGATGTCAAAGGGGGAGAGCTAATCACATTGATGTGATTGATGTTTATTGATGGGGAAAGATAGTCACATTGACTATTGATGTAGAGCATGCCTTATCTACATTTTGACATCAATAATTGGTAATTGGAGTTGACATCAATGTTGGTATTGCCATCAATGTCAAATTGGGAGATTGTTGGATCATGTTGTCATTGATGCCAATGGTTTGATTGATTGATGTCAAGTGATTGATTGATGCCAAAGGATTGATTAATTTATGATTGATGTAATTTAATATGTATTCTCCTTGATGAGAATCCATAGATGAAGACAGATCAATGAGTTGTCATTGATATCATGAAGATGGATCAATGAGTTGTCATTGATACATGATGAACATGGATTGATGTGTTTTCATTGGTATATGATGCATTGTTGGAAAAATGTATAGATGAATCATTATTGTCTTATCATGATTTATAAGGTGCACAAATGGATGAACTACAAAGTGGTCCCATTATGGTGACAGCCCTCATGGGAAGACGCTTTGAGGATTGAGTTATCCTATAAGAATGGTTGGAGGACCCATGCTTGTATGTGGAATAATAAGATGAATATCAATGAATTTTTTGGTGAAACTATCCCAGATGGATAGTGCTTGTCATACCATTTCCGGTGGTATGTGGAATGCCACATAACTCCTCACGGTTTGAGAGTTATGGCCTTATGAAGTTGGAGGACCCTCACATGTTGGCTTGAAGCCCACAAGGTCAAAGAAGTCAAAGTAATTTAAAAGAAGAAATCATTATTTAAATGATAAAGTAAAGTGACAAAGTCAAGGTGGATTATTTAAATAATAAAGAGAAGTGACAAAATCCAGAAAGATTATTTAAATGATAAAGTAAGGTGACAAAATCAAGAAGGAATATTTAAATGATAAAGTATTGGAGAACTTTCTATTGTGGAAAGTGGTTAACCCTAGAATAAGGAAAATAGGTTACGTGACCTAGAAATGGGTTAAGTGACCTAGAGGATGAAAGTATAAATAAGATAGCTATGGACTCTTACAAATCATCCTTTTTGTGGATCAATGGAGAGCTTCTTGTGAGAATATATTCTGGAGTATTGATGAAGAGATTCTTGTGAGAGCATATTTGGCATGGATCTCTTGAGCATGATTGAGGATCTATTTTGAGAAAGAGAGCGTGAGGAGGATCTCATGGATGCATCAATGTTTCGGAAATATCATAGATCTTGACGGAAAAAGTCTCGGAGCTTTAGAAACCCTAGTTTTTGACGTGTATGTGGACTATAATGGGCCCGCGCGCATACATACACAGGATGTATGAGGACAGGGCACGTATAGTGGATAAAATCATGGAGATTTGTATTTGAGTTGTGTTGATGGGCGAAATTGACCGTTCGTCAACTGGGAGAGTGGAACCGGTCCTGGGTTGTCTAATAACCCAAGCCGTTTGGGATGAACCACCCTGACGGGTTTAGCGGCTCCGTTAGACGATCTAAGTCCTAAGAAAACAACAAAAAGAAAACTACTCTAAACTAACTAATCAAACTAAAAATAGATAAAACAAACTAATAAACTAATCTAACTAAAAATAACTATTAAAACAAACTAATAAAATCTAACTATTCTAATCTACTATCTAATATTATGCTAACTCTAAGAAATTAAATATCTAACTACTAACGAAAATAAAACTTATTCACAAAATGTACAATATCTACAATTTACATATTTGAATGAAACCTGAAAAAACTCATTTATATTCTGCCCTAAGACAGAGAAAGATATTTTTTGTTGATTTTATAATTTTATGAACAAGAAATAAAACAAAAACTAACTAAACTAAACAACTAATATACTAATTCTAACTACCAATCTAAACTACACATATATCTAACTAAACTACTTAAATTATACTAACTAACGAATAAATCACAAACTGACTTGGAAAAATGCTCCAGGTTTGTCCTGCATGAAATGATTGTCTTAGCTGATCGGAGGGAGACACCCACACCGAATTATCCAGGTGCTCCTTGTAAACATAAAGCTATAGCGCTCTTCAAATATGATTACAGGACAAACAAGACATAAAAAATTTACAACAATCTTATGATTTATAAATATTCACAGTTAGATAAACCTGTATGCAAAGACTTATACAAAAATGATTCAATTGATGAAGAAGAGAAATCTGTCATTGATTAACTGAACAAGGTAATTGCTGTATTTTTTAAGTAATGAAAGAAATCAGATATGGTTAGCACATTAATCAAATCATATCATCCTGCAATAGATTATGATATCTAAAGTAGTCTATAATCAATTGCAAATGACATGCATAAACTTGAAACAAAAGCTTGATATTATGAAAAGCGAAAGTTGTAACAAAACATCAACTTTCGTCTCAGTCTGTATTAGAAATCCATAGTCTAGTTCTCCCACAAGTGAGGATGCCCCTTATTACACAAAATAATAAGTATTTAAAGACCTCCCACAAGGTAAAACATCCATGTGGAAGTAATCAAAACTGTTTACATAAATCTGGGAAAACATCCCAAGTCTGGCTAAACTAGGAACCTCAACTAAAACTCTATCACACAAATATCTCCTAGACTGTCCAACATTTCCAATGCAATTCGGATGTACCTGAAAGGGGTAAAAAATGGACTAGTTAGGAGGATGTTTTGTTGATAAAAATGATAAAAATCTAATTCTATAGACTAGCTATAGAATCTTGCGATTCTGTAGTTGGTCTAAATCAGACACAGAATCAACATTAAAATCAATCCAAATATTTAAAAATACATTCAAAATATCAAAATATATTTGATTGGTAAAAGCCTTATTCAAATTGACACTTGTATGCAATTTGAACAAAATAAATCAAACGATAAACTAGATAGCTATACTCTGTTTAATTCATTATCAATTTAGGCATACAAAATCGTATCGAACAGTAATGAAATCATTTCATATCAAATTGAAATTGATACAGTTAAACACATCATAGGCAATCGTTTATGCTGCCTCATCAACAGGAAACACAATCGAATCCATACGAAACAACAAGATCATTTTCAAATTGATATAACCGTATTAACATAAACCAACGATCCATGTCATTAGCGAATCAAATCAAAACTAGTGTGTAAATTAACTCAAATGAAATCATAACAGGATCTATGGAAATTGTCCATCGTTTATTATTGCTAATTGGGGCAGACAAATTCGATTAACATTCAATGAAATTATTAGTCAAATTCATTTCAAAACGAACTATTAACCGAATTCGACAGAGATAACATATGTTGATCTGGGTTCAACCAACTCATTTTGAAAATTAAAATCAAACAGAGTAGTATCAAGTCTATTTTTGATATGAATCCAACTCATAAAACAATCATGCTAACTCAAGATACACAACAATCCAATCAAGACAAGAGCGAATCAAACAGTTGGAGTTTAACATAGTCTTTGTGAATCAAAACCGTTTCATGATCCGGGCGTAGATATCTTTTGCACAGGCTTAAATGAGAATATCTTTTTCATACAACACAGAGTCGTTCTTTCGAAATCGGAGTCAATCAGAGTTGTATTCCTGATTTAGAAGATTACATCACATCAATTCAAACTCACGAAGTCGTTCCAAAAATCAAATCATTAAAACTCAATCAGAGCCGATATAATCCAACCATAACGAAATCATACCAAATCGAAACATGATCGTGCTCTAATTTTAGCATAAAAACCTTTTGTTTAGATCATATACAAACAAATCCAATCGAAAGCAAACCATCGATTTCGTTAACAAACAAACGAATCAAATATGATGAAAACCGATCATTTGCTAAGCTGGGCACGGGAAAATCGTGTATCCAAATCAAAACTTCATTTAATTTTAGCAAAGCGAAAACAATGTACAGGATGAAAAACATTAAGACAGAGTCATTCGAAAACCAAACTCAAATCATTATATTAATCCTAGTAATTCACAAAACGAAATTGATACCTAAATTCATACCTGGATGACGAGCAGTTTTCAAGATAAGCCGATCGTTCTTTTTACCTTTGCCATCAACAGTAGGGTTTCCCTTAACCTTTTTGTTCACAAGATTTTTTATAGCCTCAGCCTTCTCGGTTATAACGTCGGGTAGGTCGATATCAGGGTCGACTGAGGATTGAGGAGAGGGTAGTAAGACATGGAAGGGCACGGGTGGCTCGACCTTGGTTTCACTAACCGCAGGCTTGTCAACTTGGACAGGCTCTGCATCAGCAAAACCATTCTGAGAAATAAAATCTTGCCAACTATCACCGTGAAGATTTAAGTGATGAAAAACAATGAGTCTGATTAGGCCATGGTGGAATAAGCTACTATCAACCTTTTCTCATTTAAACCTTTTTGACATTTTATAGAGGCTATGCTGGAAGTAAAAAGGCATGTTCAATGGATAACCCATAAAATTCATTAACAAACAAAGGTGGTAAAGAAAAACCAGTCCATATCGACCCTCACAGGTCACAAATTGTTTGACCACCATCAAAAGATCATGCCATCTTGGTTTAAGCATGGAAATGGGCATACCTCTGTCACAGGATGTAACCTTTCGTGAGGCGAACAATAGTGGCCATGGCACCTCCTCCAGTTTAGAGTTTTTAAACCAATGCTGGCCCGTGGCTGCTAACGTTGTGGCAGAGCTAATGAACTCTTCATCGATTTCGAGCTGAGTGTCACCTATATTGGCCCTACAACCATCAAAAGTCAGGGAAAACTGTTGTGCAACAAATAGATTAAAACCATGAAACTGTTGTACAAACGTAAGCCAACCGCTATCCTCTAAGTTTTTCTGGGCATTATCGAACAGTAGCAAGGCTTGGCTACTGTTCGGCTCAATTCACACCATTGGTGCCATAGACAGGGTTCATGGTAAGCGATGTGAGTGAGCCAAGGTTTGAATGCAGCATACATAGGAACAAAATTCCCTAAGGCTAACGCGGGCTAACAGAGGTGAAACAGGGATAGGAGAAACATTAATGACATCGTGCGAAGGTGGTGGATCTATTTGCTGGCCATGTAGAATAGTCATTACCAATGGTACAACCGCTGGCACTTTCAACTATACAGATCATAACGCACATGTGTTATAACTATGCCATTTCAATCGATCAAATCCTTTGGTAAGTGGATGAACCATGCGCACAATGAAACGTTATGCCATAGTTTTAAATACATATAAATTGAAACCAATACCAAGTGTTGGACCAATGTGCCAATGCGTTTTATAGAATAATTCATACCAAGACTTTAACCAATGTGCCAATGCGTTTTATGTATATATATACCAATATGCCAAATGAATTGATCAAATAACATTTAAACAAAATCCCCAATGTATCACAAACTCAATGAAACAAAATCAAACAATCAATCTAAGAATGTCAAATGAGTGCAGATGAAAAGGTCTTGCCAACTGTATAATGATAAGTAAAATGTAAGTGCAATAGGCATGTCGACAAGAATGATAATGACAATTCAATAATGATTTTAATGCGACTTCGAAAGACCAAGTTTTCATGCTTACAGTCGTGAAAACAAAAATGAAGGAAAGTGTGCAAATATCGCAAAAATAAAAGTGTCGTTCATTTGAGAATTGCGACAAAAACTTAAGGTTTGTAAAACACTGGTGTAGGCAACTTATAAGACAGTGGAAAAACATGAATTGGCTACCAACAATGGCAACACACTGGTAGAAGCAGTTATCTCTGTCAAAAGGACAAATTCAGATTAAGACAACAAAGATAATTCCAACTCAAAAACAACAACCAGAAAATCGTATAAACATCATCATTAACCAACTATTCCAGCAGTGTTTTAAAAGATAAAAACAGATAACAGTCTTAAGACCAACGAGTCATGATATTAAAGATAAAATCTCCAATACTGTTGATAGAGCCACTGCTGCTAGCAGGCGTCCATAGCCTCGACAGGGTTGCCATTTAACCCACTCTGACGTCTGTATCCTACCAAGAAGTTCTAGATCAGAATAAAGGACATTAAAGAGATTTCTTATTTGCAAATTTTCATATACCCGACATTGCTTCGCTGCCAGTGGGCCTGTTCAGTACCCTGATGAAGTTGTCTTGGCATCATGCATGCATTTACCCGCTGCCTGCAGATCTGTTCAGCATCTTGACGGGTTTACAAGCACTTCCCATAGCTCTTATTAATAATATATATATATATATATATATATATTTGAATATATATAGTTGAGTGGGGTGACGCTGAAAATCATGATATTTTAACATATTTTTTCAGACCTCATCACAATTTTTTAGAACTATTCTTTATTAAGATCCGGAGATGTTTCATTTACAAAAACAACTTCCTAAGGCAGGGAGACATCTTTTGAGTCATTCCCTTAAGGAAAAGGGACAGCGTAAAAAGATAATAGATGATCATGACAAGCTTTACTCAGAGATTGAAATCAGTCATCTTCTTTCAAACAACAGACTTTTTCCAACACAGATATAAATTTCAGAAATATACCATTGATGTTTATGCAATTTTCTTAGCACTTATTTCAGCGAAGGAATTTTCTGTTTTCATTTGTCTGAATAGCTCATCATACAGGTACATGTATTTCAAAAGACACAAGCTGATAAATTCAAAGGAAAGATCAAAAACAAAAAAGCAAACGAAAAAGCAAAAAAAAACAAAATATGTACATAATATACAAGGGTTGTCATCAAGCAAAGTATCTTTTCAAATCTTGGCCATTCACCGTATAGGTGTCAGGCTGTCCTTGAAGATTCTTCAATCGAAAAGAACTAGGACCCAACTTTTCAGCAATTAAAAATGGCCCAAGCCACAAATTTTGAAACTTCGTGTGCTCTCCCTTTCCCTCATGCGGTTTGTCCCATTTCAAGACGAGATCACCTACTTCGAAATTCCTATCAGAAGCAGAGTTAGAATCGAACCAGCTTTTAACCAATAGTTGATGCTAATCTAACTTACATTTAGCTTGGGCTCTTACTTCTTCTAGCTTCATCAAAGCGTTAATTCAATTTTCTAAAGGGGGACAATCTTCTTCTTGAATTTTCCGTGACAACTGTAGCGAAGGAAGGAGAATGTGAGGTGGCATAATTGCTTCTCTGCCATAAACGATAAAAAGGGGGAGTTACCTACAACATCTTTTTGCGCTACCCTATCAGCCCACAGTGCATTTAACAGTGCATTGTGCCAATTCTTATGATTTTCAACCACCATTCTCTTGATGATTTTAATCAAGTTCTTGTTTGTTGATTTTGCCAATCTGTTGCCCTGTGGATAATAGCTAGCAGAATACTTCAATTTAATTCATTTTTCCAAAGCGAATTCACTCATCTAAAGAGAGGAGAAGTAGGAAGCATTATCGAATACTAAACAGTCAGGGATACCAAAACGAGTGATAATATTCGAATTTAGAAAGGCAATTACTTGACTGTTGTTGACAGTTCTTAACGTGACTACTTCAGACCATCAGATAAGGTAATCCATGGATGTCACAATAAACTTATGTTGTTGTGAGGATGGAGGGTTGATTGGACCTATGATATCAAGGCCCCACTGCTGAAAAGGAGAATCTACAGAAACGGGTTGCAAGGGAAAGGTTGGTTTTTGTAACCGCTCTGATGCTTTCTAACAAATGATACATTTACGACACAAGGCATGGGCGTCTCTAAAAAGCGTGGGCCAATAATAACCGGCTCTTAAAACCTTATGAGCAGTGGTGTCACCACCAAAATGACCACCAGCTTCTCCAGCATGCAACTCTAGCAAGACTTTTTCTGCTTCGTCTTTTTCTAGACAGCGCATTAGTACATCATCAAAACTTTGACGAAACAGAGTACCATTAACCAGATGAAAGGAGGCAGAATTTAATCTCAACGCTCTTCTTTTAGCGGGATCTAGGTGATGGGGGTCTGACCCATGTTCAAGACAGAATCTTATATTGTCATACCAAAGACTGACAGGGTTTTGTGCGCAACAGATTAGATTTTGATCGTGTTGTCCTAGGTTTGACGTATCACTTTCTTCTTGATGTCCTGCTGCTGAATCAGAAACTAACTTGCATAACCCTTGGCCTCTCACTATCTGATTTGGGGTGATTTCTAAGTCGTACTCCTGCAAGGAGGTGACCCAGTTAGCTCTCTTTTCACCTAGTTCCTTCTGCACTAACAGGTTCCTGACGACTGGGTAGGGGACAATGACTTTCGTCCTTGACTTCAAAAGATAGGACCGGAAGTGCTTGACTGCTTTGAAAACAACATAGGCTTGTCGATCTATCGCTAGGTAATTACGTTCAGTGCCTTTGAAAGAAGAGCTCATAAAGGCAATGGGTACTTCATTGTTTTTGTCATTCTTCTGGGTTAGGACGGCAGCATAGGAACGGTCAGAAGCAAAAGTGTAGAGTGTAAAGTCTTGAGAAAAATATGGGCTCATGAGAGACAAAGCGTCTATTATGGCCTTCTTTATTGCATTAAAAGCTTGATTTTCTAGGAATCCCCAGTGATATTGGGTGTCTTTCTTAATTAGGTTCTGCAAGGGTCTAACCATTTCGAAGAAGATGGGGACAAATCTTCTCACAAAATTAATCTGGCCTAAGAAAGACTGCATAGATTTTTTGGATGTAGGAGGGGGAAGTTTCGCGATGACTTGAGTCCTTTCAGGGTCGATAATCATCCTTTCACTTGACACAATAAATCCTAAGAGTTTACCATGTTCTACTGCAAAGATGGATTTTTTAGGATTCAAGGAGATGCCGTATTTACGACATCGTTGTAGAACGGCTCGTAAGTGAGCTAGATGATCATTTTTGTTTTTAGAAAAAATGGTAACATCATCTAAGTAAACTACAATGGACTGATTGATTAAGCCTCGGAAAGTGATGTCCATCGCTCTCTGAAAAGTGGCACTAGCATTAATCAATCCAAAGGGCATTTTTCGATAAGCATAAGTGCCCCACGGGGTACGAAAGGTAGTTTTAAGTTGGTCTGGTGGAGACATCAGGACTTGGTTGTACCCCAAGAAACCATCCATTAAGGATAGCCTCTTAGAACCAGATACCTGTTGAAGGATCTGTTCCATGGGTGGGACAGGATAGTTGTCTTTATCAGACGCCCTATTAAGGTTTCAGAAATCGACGCAGAGTCGGATTTCACCACTTTTCTTCCAGACTGGGACAAGGTTAGAAACCCATTGAGTGTGCCTAACAAGAAAAATTATCTTAGCATTTAGGAGTTTATTCAATTCTTTTTGAACAGTCGGTTCGAGCTTAGGGTGCATTTTCCTCAGTTTTTGTTGAAAGGGTAAGGTTTGGGGCATCATAGGAATGACATGTTGTATGATATTAGGGTCGAAAGTTTTAAGGTCATCATACGTCCATGCAAAGACATCTTTAAATTCTTTGAACAATTTAATAAATGCAACTTTTTCTTGTTGAGAACATCCTACCCCTAGATTAATGCACTGTGGATTGTCCTTTGTTCCTAAGTTTACCTTTTCGTATGATAATGAGGAACTATTGGTTTTACAGTTGATCGTTTTTTTAAATTTATCTTGAAAATCATAAAACTTCTTTAATCTAACTACATATTTAGGGATCGAGTTTACCATCTCTGATGAAGATTCAGGAGTTCTCGTATCTGGTATTACCGTGAAATTGCGCAAATTTTCGTCGTGTGTGTATTCGTCTATCACCGCGCCTTGAAAAGTTTATTCCATGTGCAGAAAGTTAATAATCTGCTGATCATCGTCAAAGACTCTCCAGTTCGTGATTTTTTCAGGAACAGATGGCCGGAACAATAGCTCAATGGAGAATGCATATGGGGACAATCCTTTTGCAGGAAGAAGTTTAGAAGCTACATTAGCTAATAAATCTGCTTCAGAGTTATTCAATCTAGGAATATAATTTATATTGAAAGCAGAAAATTTATTCATTAAATTCCATACCTCAGATTG
>JASDQU010107004.1:115088-126578 GCA_032191745.1 Picea mariana | reverse complement strand
TGATTAGCACAACAATTTGCATTTATTTGAGATACATGATTGTGGCACTTGGTTCATGATGGAGACATATCATGAGTGATATGATACATTCTTTGGCATGTTGGTAGATGCACATGGTTGGCATATTGGTAGATGAACATGGTTGGCATATTGGTGGATGCACATGGTTGGCATATTGGTAGAGGCATATGATTGATATATTCCATGGATGATATTTTTTGACACATTGCATGATGTTGATGTACATGGTTGATGTACATAGGTTTTGTGCATTATGAGCACACATTTTGGCACAGGATGTACTTAGTTGATATGTTACTCATGATTCTCTATTTTATTGTTGCATATCTTTCTCTTCATCATGCTTAGTATGGAATGAGTTTGATGCATGAAAAAGTCCAAGGAAAGTTATATGGTAGCACATTGTTCATCTTGTAGAGCAGATAGGGGAGAAACCCATAGGGGGATTCATTCTTCTTCCCATGATTCTAGGAGGAGATATTTATCAGATGCATACCTAGAAAAGAGCCCTATATTTGAAGAAAGAGAACAAAAGAATAATTCTAGGGGGAGCAATGGTCATAGGGGGAGTATGTTCGATGTATCTTCAACATTACATCAGATCGATAGCCCTTGTTCAAAAGGGGAGATATTATTCAAAGGAAGATCAAAGGCACTCAAACACAGGGAGTAGCCCCAAGAGGAGAATGACCCTTTGCCATTGATGTCAAAGGGGGAGAGTTAATAACATTGATGTGATTGACGTTTATTGATGAGGAGAGATAGTCACATTGACTATTGATGTAGAGCATGCCTTATCTACATGTTGACATCAATAATTGGTAATTGGAGTTGACATCAATGTTGGTATTGCCATCACTACCAAAGGGGGAGATTGTTGGATCATGTTGTCATTGATGCCAATGGTTTGATTGATTGATGTCAATTGATTGATTGATGCCAAAGGATTGATTAATTTATGATGTAATGTAATATGTATTGTCCTTGATGAGAATGCATAGATGAATATGGATCAATGAGTTGTCATTGATATGATGAAGATGGATCAATGAGTTGTCATTGATACATGATGAACATGGATTGATGTGGTCTCATTGGTATATGATGCATTGTTGGAAAAATGTATAGATGAATCATTATTGTCTTATCATGATTTATAAGGTGCAAAAATGGATGAACTCCAAAGTGTTCCCCTTATGGTGAAATCCCTCACGGGAATACGCTTTGCGGATTGAGTTATCCTAGAAGAATGGTTGGAGGACCCATGCTTTTATGTGGAATAATAAGATGAAGATCAATGAATTTTTTGGTGAAACTATCTCAGATGGATAGTGCTTGTCATGCCATTTCTTGTGGTATGTGTAATGTCACATAACTCCTCACGGTTTGAGAGTTATGGCCTTACAAAGTTGGAGGACCCTGACATGTTGGCTTGAAGCCCACAAGGTCAAAGGAGTCAAAGTGCTTTAAAAGAAGAAATCACTATTTAAATGATAAAGTAAAGTGACAAAGTCAAGGTGGATTATTTAAATAATAAAGAGAAGTGACAAAATCAAGAAAGATTATTTAAATGATAAAGTAAGGTGACAAAATCAAGAAGGAATATTTAAATGATAAAGTATTGGAGAACATTCTATTTATGGAAAGTGGTGAACCATAAAATAAGGAAAATGGGTTAAGTGACCTAGAGGATGAAAGTATAAATAAGATAGCTATGGACTCTTGCAAATCATCCTTTTTGTGGATCAATGGAGAGCTTCTTGTGAGAATATCTTTTGGAGTATTGATGGAGAGATTCTTGTGAGAGAATCTTAGGTGTGGATCTCTTCGGAGAAAGAGAGCGTGAGGAGGATCTCATGGATGCATAAATGTTTCGGCAATATCGAATATCTTGACAGCAAAAGTCTCAGAGCTTCAAAAACCCTAGTTTTTGAGGTGTACGCAGGCTGTAATGGGCTTGAGCGCGTACATACGCAGGTTGTATGAGGACATGGCATGTACAATGGATAAAATCATGGAGATTTGTATTGGAGTTGATGACTGGCAGTTGAAGACTAAAGAAGGTTCCAGATCTAAATTCTATGGAATCATATTTTTCACTGAGACACTGGTATGGTTACGTTATTATCTCAATTTATACTATTGCTTGTTGTGTTGTGAATGCTTAGTGAATTCTTGGTATGGTTTCTATGATGTGGTTTATGTTGGTTGATGGAGTGAGAAACAGTCTTATGATTTAGTACTGATATGATGGCTATAGTATGATGATTTCTTATGCATGATTGAGTAGCATTCATATTGATTGGTTGTGGAGCATGAGTAAGCTATTGGAGAGCTTGGATGTGTTGTCACTGGCTGGTGGTCAGTTTCGATAGTGAGATACAAAAGAGAATGATAAATTGGCTGCAGAGGATATGATTTGATATTGAAGGATAAAACCTAATAGCTTAGAAGGTATACGCATGTTGTTGTATACATTGGCCACGTACATACGCGAGTTGTAGTGATCGAGGGCGCGTACACACATGGGTTGCACTACTGACAGGTTACGTACCTATTGCAGATTGACATCTGTTGAGGATTCTTGCCTGATATCAGTTGGTGCTAAGTGTGTAAGATGAGTCTTGCATGATAGAGCTGGTGCTCTTGTAGAGTTGTGCTCTTGTAGAGTTGTAATCTATTCAGTTGTTGCTGAAAACCGCCCAGGATCGTAGTCCATAATAAAAATAAATTTGTACATACATATTGTGTTCTTTGTGTTCCTTGTGGTGATGACTTGTTGATGATATATTTCTGATATAGGTTGCTAATATGTGTTCACATCTAGCTGGTTATAAATGACAGTAATGAGTAATGAGTAAAATTTTGAATGCTAACTAATGAGTTTTGTGTAGGAGGGAAGTTTTGGGAAAAAGAGCCCCACACTCATTCACCCCCCCTTTAAGTGTGGTAGGTGTGTCCAACAGAAAGAGCTGGCGATATTTCCCAATATACACACAAAATCCGATCAAGGTGCAATTGCAGCCCACAATTACCACCTGGGTAGATGTTCTAAATTTTGGTCACTAGGTACCTCAGTCAAAGTGTGACATTTAGATTTGTGTCCTCATAATTGGGTCATGGGCTAGATCACATCCAAGAGGTGGGTGCCTCAAGGGGGGACACACAGAACAAATAGACCTCCACCTTCGACCCTTCACAGGTATCTCCCTACCTTATGATGTTAGGAACACTTGACTTGGAGGATTTTAAGGTGCCTTATTTGTCAACTTCTAATGTTTGAATATGTGAGTACTAGATAACGGGGAATTATTTGGATGCCTATCCCTGAGATCGTACCTAGACTAAAAATTTCTCTTGGCACCTCCTGTGGAGGAAAACTTAGTGAGTTTTTAGAAAAAAATTAGATGTGGTTGTTTGTGAGATTAGGGGTGTGAACCAATCTCATTTAAGTTAAGTGAGAGTGGATAGTTCCTTCAAGAAAAGGGTGGGGTGTTTCGTAATCCTTTTGGAGGAAAATTATTTCAACCTCCACAATTCGAGATGAAACTATGTGAGTGAGTAGTGAATTTGTGTGTGAGCAAGTGATAAAATGTGCCAAAATTTTAATAAGTTAGGTGTCACCTTGCAGCATGTGGAATTCATGTGGTCCTTACAAGTCTTGATTACCTATCTTACTAAATTCAATTGGTACAACCTTACAGAATTTTAAAGTCCCTAGAGAACTAGCATGTGGACATGTGGGTCCTTACCAATCCCTTAAAATCCCTAATGTGATTTAATATAAGAAAGATTCAAAAGACTATCCTAGATTGTGGACATGTGGGCATGTATGGGCATGTTACAATCATATTTAAACTCCCCTAGTGATGTAAACTAAGAAATTAGCTTCAAAACTATCCTATCTTTGTAGCATGTGGGCATGTATGGGCCCTTACAAATTTAAGATGTTTAAAAAAGAAACTAAGAGAAGCCCTAGGGGACTTTTGTCCTATCCTAAATATTTTGTCTTTAAGGGAGATGAAATCTTCCCTCAATTGTTTTTCTGATTCTCAAGATCGCTCTATGGTGCGAGAGAAGAGCATAATCAATGATTGAAGTTCAATTTCTGGTCCCTATGCAAGTGTTTATAAATGTGATATTGAATGATTCCAACTTAATTTTTACAATCAAAGCAAGCCATCCATGTGACAAAATGAAAGAAAAAAAGAGGAGAAAATGGATTTTAACCCCCTAAATGCCTATGCTTTGACTAACCCTTCATGTGGAGAGGGAATCTAAGTGTGGTGCATATTAAAAATTGCATAGAATCAATACTTAGAAGGCTAGGGGCCTTCAAAATATCACAAAAAATCCTTACAATGTTGAATTTCTGGACAGATGCACGGGTCACAAAGTAGATAGAGGCGCATGTGGCCCCAATGCACAAATAAACAACAACTCATTGGCACATGTGCGCATAATGCATTGAGAATCACAATGCTTTTGGCACACGTCCTCAGAGGACACGACTGTGGGCTGAAGAATCCATGCACGTTCTGATACATGGTCGGGAAGAAAATTTCAAATGGAATTCTCTTATCTCAGCTCCGAATTTGGAATTTTGCAGTTAGGCTATTCCCTGCCAGTTAAATAAATAAAAAATAAGTTCTCAAACAACCCAAATGGGGAGGAAATTGATACCTATCCCTAGTAGAGTCGCCAATATGTTGAATCCTTTTTCGTCGCCTGAATGAGAAAAAGAGGGACACTTGTAAGTCCATTTGGGTCAGCTGGACAAGACAGAAGTTAGTGCAAGAGTTAGAAACATCAAGAAAAATAAATAAAAAAACAACTAAGCTAACAAAAATTAAAGAAACTAAACTAAAGTGCATAAGGGAATTAGAACCAAAATCAACCAAATAATTGAACAATATTCATGCCACCAATGGATAGATTGTATTAGTGGGAAAACACCAAAGAGAAATGGAGACTTATGGGTCCCCTCTTCCTCCAAGGGAGGGCCCTTGAACCCCCAATGAGAGAGCTCTTCTTATAAATAGCAAACTAAAAGGAAATGGTGAAGAAATCCAAAGCTCATTCACTCAAGAGGTGATGCGAATGGCCTAATGAAATGGTTCTTGTATGCTCCAATGAGGAAAGAGGTTCCTTGTAGGAGAATAGAGGCAACATAACAATACAAATAGATTCTTGAAAATATAGTGCACTCATGGCCTCTTTTTATAGCAAAGCATTGAGGCATTATCCAACCAGTCTTTAGTGTGAACAAGGGGCCCTTTAGGGAACCTTTAGGTCTTTGACCATCCCCCCACTCGGATTCGTCTCAGATTTGGGGGTCAAATCGAGTTAGGAGATGAACCAGACATGGGTGGGAGGCTGACTAGAATCATTAATGTGTCGTTCTAAGGTGTGTGTGGCTTTTTGCGTCTACCATCGTGCATCGGGCGCATGTGCGCTTTCCCTGCGTTTTCGACTGGCGCATGTGCACGCACTTCCTTTATATTGTGAGCGCATGATGATTTTATAACTAGTTGTATAGTTTGTGCCCTTTGGAAACGCATTTTTGGGCCATGAATGAACTAATAGGTGTTTGGAGATGCTCAATTCCTGTAACCATTTGCGGATGAAATTTCAGTGATAAAGATCATGAAGAAGACAAACTTTCTAGCCTAAGAGATGACCTTCCTACATTTATTAATAGATATCAAGGAAATGGTAGTACGTGGAACTATCTTGGGCATCTTGTACAATTTATTATCCAAAGTAATAATAACACTATGAGGCCTAGACTCATATACAACATGACATTTCCATAAATAAGGTTTTCCCCAGAAAAAATCACAAACTTCAAGGGGGGAGACATCACACAATACCTCATCTTTGAAGGGATTAATGTCGTAGGGTAGGAGACACTATTGGATAATGTGGATATCTCTCCCTTGGAAAAGCCATCAAATGGTGTACAGTTGTGGGTGCGGTGTTTTTGACAGAGCCAACTGCTTAGCGACCTCCGCTAAGATGAGTTTCTTTTGGCTATCGCTATCAATGAAGAATTTCAACAGCGTAACCTTCACCCACATCTGTGAATGAAAGAGGCTCTCACCTACCTCTAGTTCATTAGGTTCACTAGGATGGATCTTGGTGGTACCAATGGTGGCACTAGGTTCTACATCAATGATCCATCTCCCTTTTTCTAGTTCTGACTCTGATTAGAAACCCACATCTGATTCAAAGGATTTCACCTTGGCCACCAATTACTATTTTGAGCGACATTCAATGGTGTTATGCAAGGGATCTTATGGAACTCACACTACTTTCCAGTGTCTTTCTTTGTTTTCCCATTTTCCTTCTTTTTTTGTGGCTTAGACTATTTTTCCCAAGGTTTTCCATCCTTTCTTTGTCCTTTGTTCTACGAGTTGGGACTGCCTTTGTTCTGCTTCTGTTGTGAGCAGTTCACAATGCGAAATTGTTACGTATTTTGTTTAATCTTATGCTTGATTTTGAGAGGATATCGAAAAGTCACGCCCAAGGACGAGATGAAATCCATTTCTTTCTTAATGTATCTATGCAGACCACTATGGTACATGAGAAACATATGTCACTTAGAGTCTTTGATACCCATCTTGGTGCACAAGGTATGGAAGACATTGGTGAAATCTGACACTATTTGCTCCCTTTCCTACCACATTGTGGTCTATGTTATATAAGTCATCATAACATCCAAAACTGTAGTATTATTCCTTAATAACATCCCTAAAATAACCCCAGGTGGATGCAACTACAAATAATGTAGATTCATTTGTTTCCTTTTGCTCACAAAAAGTCTCCACCAATCTTTGACATGGGGAACGACCTTAAGGAGCGCAAATGTAGTATTTTCTCTATCAAAAAAGTTATGGACAAAAAAATACTCTTCTAAAAGGTTTAGCCATTTGTCTACAACATCTGCATCTATTTTACCTTCAAATATGGGAATATCAAAATTTATCTGTACCTTGAAGGGGGTAGCACCTACGCTCAAGGAAGATGCATTTCCTATTGGAAGTCGTTGAAGGGTTTGCACAAAATTATAGATCATCTCATTTCTCTTTCATGCGTTGCATTTCTCGAGAAATAGTTTAAAGGGATTTCCTACCCCATCATCTCTATTTTCTTCCCCCATGGGTGATCGTTGGGTTCGGTGAGGTTGATCTTGCAAAGGATCAACTAGTTTGAGTCCCAACTGCTTACACCCTGACCTTGTTGGTGACATGCACAAAGAAACAAATGAAGAGCATATCACTATGATACCACTGATCCATATTTATGAGAGAAAATAAATGAAACACAAATATATAACATTAACACAAAGATACATTGAAAAATAACATAGATATAGTGAAACTTAACTTCTATTCAATAAATAACTTTGCCGAAACTGAATGCAGAATGAAACAATATTGCTTGAATGGTGGTAGTTAATATATGAGAAGAGATGTGGTGGATACGTGAATCAGTATGATCACATTACAATGAGGCTTCCAAGCCTTTTCAACATCAATAATTAATCCAAAAACCATGGACATCCAAAAGCCTCACCCTAAGAGATTAAGCGCCAAAAGTAATCTGGGCCCCGATGGGGTAAGTTGGTACATCAACTTCTCAGGGTCGTAAATTTTTCATACGGTCTGTGTTTTGGGTGCACACTAGCTCGTTGGGAAGGTCTGTCTAAGGAATACAAATTTTTCCATCACACTTTCACTCCATGTATAGTGTGACTATGGTGAGCCTAAAAAACATTGTTTAGGGCCTCAAAAGGGCTCCAGAAGTTTAGGACCCAAAAAGATAGAAATATTTTCCAAGATGAAAATTGCATGTGATCCAGTTGGAAGAGGTGCGTGGCCACCGATATCCACCTAGATCAATAGAGAAATTAGTAAATAAAAAATTATTAGTCTTAAAAACTAAATCGTTTTTTACCTAGAAAATGACTTTACATTTTTAAATCGTTGTTTACCTAGAAAATGACTTTACATACGATATTAAAAAAGTGAACAAATACAAAAAATACAGTTGTTAAAATGCATAATTTTGGAGAAAATATTGTTCTCTAAATTTAAGAGAACCATTAGGAACTCAAAATTCATCCATTTTAAATGCACAAATTTCTAGGTTGCAAAATATGCATGCAAACTGCATATATGTAAGTTGAAATTAATTATTAAAAAATAAAGACAAATGTTTTGATTGAACAAAACATGAGAAAAATATCTCCATCACATTTCTTTGATGAAAAAATAAAAATATTCATAGCAACAAAATTCAAGAAATTGCAAAGTAGGGAAAATGTTTGTACAAATTTAAAATAAAAGATTTAAAATAAAGAAAAAAATATCGATATTTACATTTTTTTTGTCTAGCTCTCTAAATCAATAATTAGTTGGGGGAAAAGTCATGTTATTAGACTAATACCACTATAACATCCAAGTAGGTTATCCAATATTGAATCTGAAGATGAGTATACTAAATATGTTATTTATATATTTCCAATACATCTTAGTTTGAAAAAATGTAACTCTTCAAATAGATAATGAAGATGAGTATAATGAATCTGTTATTTATATATTTCTAATACGACTTAGTTTTAAAAAGAGGAACTCTTCAAATAGATAATTATGTCTATCTAGCTCCCTACATTGATTATCTATAAATCCAAATTTAAGCACTCTACATTGACCAACTTTATCAATTAGTGGCATCTTAAACAGTCTCAACGCATCAATGATTTACTTTCCACATATGATACAACATATATAACTACAAAGAGAACATTTTGAGTAGAAATGTCTTAATAATATTCGAAATGTGTAGTATTGATCTATCTAACAACGTCGGTAATATGATTCACAGACTCTAAAGGAGAGGAGGAGATGAGATGGAAGATTTGTTCCCTGAGGCATTGAGAAGAGTGATAGCAGTGGGATTTGAGAGCATAGGAGGCATGATCTTCTTCCTCAAACACCACAACCTCCACATGCTTACCACACTGCTTCAATGACTTACAATAATCATGGGCACAGTATTTGAGTATATCTCTACCATCGATGGGACCAACAAGGTGGGAAACGACACCTCTTCTAGCTTGGGCACTATGGGGCTCCAAGCATTGTTGAATGGATTATCTCAGTCACTAAACATAGGGAAGGATAGCCACCAACATAGATCGTACAACTGTAAAGTGAGCCACACATTGAATGGGAACTTTCTCTAATATCATATGTGTTGCACGACACCAAAATAATTCTTCACGAAATGGCCCCTCTTACTCTCATGGGACTCTGCGCTTCAACATCACCACACCGCAAGACCACGTGATGTGCAATGTTCACACCTGCATTGTCTCCCAATAGATAGACCTGAGAAAATTGTTCCTGGAAGTCAAGCCATATGTCGCGCTTGAAGTCTCCTTCATCCACCACATGGGATCTCACCCACTGGAGTGTCTTGATGCAATCATCGTAGGTGGATTAGAGGTGATGTTTCAGAGCCAATCTGTAAGCTATAGAGACTACGATTACGCCCATAGAAACTGCCAACTTAAGAGTAAAGTTTTGAAACTTAGAAAGAGAAGGAGAGGTGAGGACTCATATGGATGTACATTTGGTTGCATTGGATCTAGAGCATCAGGTTTCAGTTATTGGGGCCCCTCCACTATCATTATGTTGACCGAAAAACCATTTGTTGGAGGATCTCTGACACTAAGGTTTTTCTCAATGAGGCATAGCACAATTTATTAAAAAGAGGTATATTTTCAAGAAAAATGTGTCAAACAATTGTCGGTAGCATGGTCACACGGGATTTGGCCAAACAGACTTGAGAGAGCTTACAAAACTCAGTCATGATGCTCAGTTTGGATTTTATGCCCCTAGACCAAATTGGCGACATGTCCCTGAATAACTTGAGGAGGTGAGTTGAAACTCACTATAAAACTCAAACCAAGACTTGGATGGATGAACCTTTAATTGCATTAGATTCGGAGCACCGAGTTTCAACTAGTGGGGCCTTATGTTGTCATTATGTTGACCACAAAATAATGTTTTGGAGGATCTTTGTTACTAGGGTTTTGCTCAATGAGGCATAGTGCAATTTTTAAACAAGAGGTCGATTTTCAAGAACACTATGTCGAGTGATTGTGGGTAGTTTGGTTGTGAGGGCCTTGGCCAAACAAACTTATAGTAGCTTACAAAATTTTGTTATGCTTCTCGGTTTGGATTTGATGCCCCTGGTCCAAATTGGCGACATGTCCCTGAACAACTTGAGGTGGCAAGTTGCAAATCACGATAAAACTCAAACCGAGACTCATATGGATGAATCGTCAATTGCATTAAATCTATAGCATTGGGTTTCAGCTATTGGGGCCCCTATGCTATCATTTCATTGAACGGAAAACCATTTGTTGAAGGATCTCTGACACTAGGGTTTTGCTCAATGATGCATAGTGCAATTTCTGAACAATAGGACGATTTTCAAGAATAATGTGTCGAGTGATTATGGGTAGCATATTCATGTGGGCCTTGGACAAATAGACTTGTGGGAGCTTACAAAACTCCATTATGCTGCTCGGTTTGGATTTTATGCCCCTAGACAAAATTGGTGATATGTCCCTGAATGACTTGAGGAGGCGAGTTTCAACTCGTGATAAAAATCAAACCAGGACTCAGAAGGATGAAGGTCAGTTGCATGGATCTGGAGCATCAAGTTTTGGCTAGTGGGGCCCCTTTGCTGTCATTTTGTTGACTCAAAACCATTTTTTGGAGGATGTATGGTACTAGGGTTTTGCTCAATGAGGCATAGTGCAATTTCTAAACAAGAGTTCGATTTTCAATAAAAATATGTCGAGAGATTATGGGTAGTGTGGTCAGGTGGTCCTTGGCCAAACAGACTTTCAGGAGCTTACAGAACTCCATTATTTTTCTTGGTTTGTATTTTATTCCCTAGACCAAATTGGTGACATGTCCCTGAATGGCTCTAGGAGGTGAGTTGCAACTCACAATAAAACTCAAAATAGGACTCGAATGGATGAACTGTCAGTTGCATTGGATCTTCATTGAGTTTCATCTAGTGGGGCCCCTTTGTTGTCATTCCATTAACTGCAAAAATGTTTGTTTGTGGATCTCCAACACTAAATTTTTGGTTAGTGCTTATTAGATATGGTTGAAAATTTAACACCTTATTAGGCTATGTAGCAACCCTCCAACTTTTTGTAAACGAGTAAGAAAATTCATACAAATTTTTTTTTCAACTTGATAACATATCGTCACTTACAATTACAAGCAATGATTAACGACACCATCAACCATTTAAGTAACTAATTACACATATTGCAAAAATTACCAATCCGGTTTTCAAGAAGCTACTTAAGGACTAGCACTCAACAAAGGTCTATCAATGCAACAAGGAGTTGAGGTGCTACCAACTTCCGATCTTTTT
>JASDQU010107004.1:78585-109510 GCA_032191745.1 Picea mariana | reverse complement strand
CTCCTTGTTGCATTGATAGACCTTTGTTGAGTGCTAGTCCTTAAGTAGCTTCTTGAAAACCGAATTGGTAATTTTTGCAATATGTGTAATTAGTTACTTAAATGGTTGATGGTGTCGTTAATCATTGCTTGTAATTGTAAGTGACGATATGTTATCAAGTTGAAAAAAAAAAATTGTATGAATTTTCTTACTCGTTTACAAAAAGTTGGAGGGTTGCTACATTCAGGAAATCATGAATGTGCTACGACCAGTACAAACATCGGGCAAAATTTCTCAAATCTTGGAAGGATAAGAAACAAGACCGAATGAACCAATGGAAGAAGGGATACCAGCTAGCTCCTTATCGAAATGTAGCAAAAAGATTTCCTAGAAAACATTTTTACTCAAACCATCCAAGCACACAAGGAGGTAGTAAACTAGTAAACCTAGGAACAAAGAAATTTGGGGACAACCCCCGGGAACTATTAAAGTGTTGGGAATGTGGAGAACCTCATCTTAGGAGGAATTGCCCATGTTTAAGCATGATAAAAAGAACTATTTTTCATAATATGCAGCAAGCTTTGATAGTGGGTGATGTAGGTAGAAACCTGCATCGGATTAATGCAGTCATTGATGGTTGGCAAGCTGACCACCAGTCCTCTGTGTTCTAAATTGAAAGTAAAATCAATAACACTTGAATTTTTGTTTTAATTGATCCTGGAGCTACGTTAAGTTATATCACTCCTAGATTAGTAGAGTCAAATAAACTTAATAGGATGAAACATGCAAAATCATGGCTGGTACAGTTAGCAACAAGAACTAAAAGAAAAGTGGTTGACTTTGTTTCTGATTTTGAATTTAACTTAGATGGTCAAAACATAAAAACAAATCTGAATATCTTGGCACTAGGATCCTACAATATGATCATTGGAATGGATTGGTTGGAAAGACACCAAGCAGTTCTAGATTTTTATACAAAGACACTTAACTATAAAGATGATTGTGATACTACTAGAACAACCCAAGGTATACCAAAACAAGTATTAGTTAGACAATTCACAGCAATGCAATTCAAGAAATGTATGAGAAGGGGGTGTCAAGTTTATGCCATCCAAATAACAAATCTGTTAGAAAAAGAAGATAAGCCAAAGCTAGAAGATTTTACTATCCTACGTGAGTTTAGAGACATGTTTGTTGATGAGATACCATAATTATCTCCTATAAGGGAAATAGACTTCTCCATAGACCTACTACCTGGGTCAGCTCCTATCTTGAAATCACCTTACCGAATGAGTTTACCTGAATTGATAGAACTAAAGATACAACTACAGGAATTGTTGGACAAAAAGTATATCAGACCCAGTTTTTCACCATGGGGAGCACCAATCCTTTTTTTGAAAAAGAAAGATGGTACTCTAAGACTATGTATCGACTATAGACAATTGAATAAAATGACTATTAAGAACAAGTAACCCTTACCTAGGATAAATGACCTGTTCGATCAATTAGGCGGGGCCAAAATCTTTTCAAAATTGGATTTACGATCGAGTTACCATCAAGTCAGGATAAAAGATGCGGACATAAGAAAAACAAACTTTCGAACAAGATACAGAAACTACGAATTCATAGTCATACCTTTCGGACTCACTAACGCATTGACCACATTTATGTGCCTGATGAACAGTATTTTCAGTCATTACTTAGACAATTTCGTACTAGTATTTATCGACGATATCCTGGTGTATTCTAAAATGAAGGAAGAACATGAAGAAGACTTAAGAATCATCCTGCAAACTTTAAGGAAGCACCAACTATATGCTAAATTCGATAAGTGTGATTTTTACCAGAAGAAGATACAGTACCTAGGACATGTAATATCTGTAGAAGGCATTGCAGTAGAACCTGAGAAAGTAAGAGACATTATGGAATGGTCGGTACCAAACGATGTAGAGGAAATCCGGTCATTCATGGGAATCACTGGATATTATCTCCGATTCATAGAAGGATTTTCCAAAATAGCTTATCCTATCACGTCATGACAAAGGAAAGGGATCAAGTTTAACTGGTCATAGAAGTGTCAAGACAATTTTAACAAGATGAAAGAATTATTGACAACTGCATCCATATTGAAGGTAGCAGACCCATATAAAGACTTTACCGTATGTGTTAATGCAAGTAAAGAAGGAATAGGTGGTTTCCTAACTCAGGAAGGACACGTGATTCGTTATGAATCCCAAAAATTAAAATAACATGAGAGAAATTATGTCACTCATGACTTAGAATTGGCAGCAATAATACACAGCTTAAAAATGTGGTGACACTACATAATGGGCAAAAAATTTCTACTACTGATGGATAATAGTGGTGTGAAATATCTGTTTAGCCAACCAAATCTTAATGCAAGGAAATAAACATTGCTATCTTTCTTGAGCGAATTTGACTTCAAAGTCAGACATATCAAGGGTAAGGAAAATAAGGTAGTAGATGCTTTAAGAAGAAGAGTCCATGCACTATTCAAAATAAATATCAGTAGGGCATAAAGTGATTTGGAACAAACAATAAGGATGACAGGTATTAACAATGAAAATTACACTAAGATAATGGAAGAATTACAAAAAAGTACTGCAAACTCAAATAAACCAGATCTAAGTATCAACAAGAAGGGACTATTACAATTTAAAAACAGAATTTACATACCAGATTCAACAGAGTTAAAGTTAATAGTCTTGGACGAAGTGCATAAGAAACCGTATTTTGGCCATCCAGGATACCAGAAGACAATAACAACAATTAGGAAACTATTTTACTGGCCTAATATGAAGGGCGAAACAACAAAATTATTGGCTTGGTGCCAATATTGTCAGTAGGTTAAGGCTGAACACCAGCATTCAGACATCCTATTACAACCATTCCCAGTACCAGAATGGAAATGGGAGACCATATCTCTAGACTTTATAACATGTTTTCCAAAAAATCAGAAACAAAATGATTCTATTATGGTTGTAATCGATAAACTGAGTAAGTTTGCACACTTTATTCCTGTAAAGTCTACTTTTAAAGCTATAAACATTGTTGAAATATTTATGAAAAATTTTTTTAGACTCCATGGTATTCCTAAAATGTTGATTTCATATAGAAACCTAAAATTCATATCCGCTTTTTGGAAGGAATTGTTTGTAGGGATAAATACTAATTTGAATTTCAGTACGAGTTATCACCCACAAACGGATGGACAAACCGAAAGGACAAACCAAATCGTAGAGGATATACTCTACATGTACATAAGAACAAAACCACACAAGTGGGAAGACTACCTAAACTTGGTAGAATTTGCAGATAACAATGGGTACCAAACTTCGGCTAAGGTAATCCCTTTCAAAGTACTATACGAAAAAAAGTGTACGACTCCAATTAGCCGGGATAACCTGGTTGACAGACTCATGGTTGGACCAAATATGCTCCAAGAAATGGAGTACATGGTAAGGAAGGTACAATAGAACTTAAAAGAAGCACAAGGCAGACAGAAGAGCTATGCAGATTAGAAAAGAAGACACTTGGAATTTCAAGTGGGAGACCATGTTTATTTGAAGGTCAAAGCCCGAAAATATTCGTTGAAGTTAGGAAATTGTTCCAATATGGAACCCATGTTTTGTGGGCCCTTCAAGATACTAGCTCAAATTAGACCCATAGCATACCAACTTGCACTTCCAGCTAATCTAAGAATTCATAATGTATTTCATGTTTCTTTGTTGAAAAGGTATGTTCATGACCCTACTCATATGATTGATTGGAACTTGGTGTAGGTGGAACCCAAAGGCGAGTTCCAAGTGGAACCCCTGCGTATTCTATATTGGAGAGAAATAGTGCTTCGGAACAGAGTCGTCACTCAGGTAAAGGTGCAATGGAAGCACTTTAGTCCTGAGGAGGTCACTTGGGAGTTGGAGAGAGATTTGTGGAAATATCATACAATCATGTTCCAAGAAAGGAACTAACATTGAGGACAATGTTTAATTGAAGGGAGAAAGGTTGTGACATCCCCAAAAATAAAGTATTTTTGAAATTTAAAATTGGATGGAAAATTATTCCGTTTTTAGTAAATTCAAATTTGGAAAATTGTTTCCATTTTTGGAAATTCTGAATTTCGAATTTGATAATTCTATTTAATTATTCTGAATGTTGGGAAGATATATGATTTGACCCAACTAGCTATTTGATTATGACACTTGTATGAAAAAAATATATTTTATATTGATTGTAGAAGGACAAATGGAACAACCATCTTAAAATCAGCTGACCATGACTCCATGAGTGGGAAACATGTTGGAACTACCTCTGGGCTGATTATTACAGGTGGGAAATAAAGTATTTGGCCATTGGCAGCCCCTAAAAATCAGGGATTTAGAAAGCTATGAAAATTCCGAAGGGGGCAAGGAAAGACCTAGCAAAAGCATTGTTTTGTTAAATAACATATGTGAGGAGGCAGGACACTGCCAAGTATGCTGGGGAAAATAACTATTGTGTACTTCTTGTTATGAACACTAAAAATTAAGTGTAAGGAAAGGAGAAGACAAGGGATAGAGGAAGACATTGTTGAAGAGGAGATTCCAAGTTTTCCCTCATGGATTCATGGTCAAGCTAGAGGGTGAATCATGTAAGTGATATGGCTGCCCTATTATGTGGTTGGTACAAACGTGGTTGTTTCCTTTGTCTTCCTGTGAACTACTCCAAATATGTAATATTTTCCTCTCTATTTGCAATAACTATATCTACTTGTTGTAATGTATATGTTTGAATGATCATATCTACTTGTTGTCATGTATATTTTTGAACAATCATATCCATCTACTGTAAGTTATCTATTTAATGATTATGTGTGTATATATATATATATATATATATGTATGTATGTATGTATGTATCTGATATAGTGCATTTGGTTGAATTAAAGTGTAATATATTCCATGAATGAGATCTGTCTATTTGGAGCAAGTTACAACAAATGACTAAAATTTTGGAATTATTTCCTTATGAACATTAAACGGTTAGGCATAATTTATCTATGTACATCGTACTTGAAAGGAACAGATTTGTTTATAGTCATTTTTGTATTCCTTTAACTGAATTTTCTAGGTGGAACTACCTATATAAAAATCAATTTGAACAAACCTGTATATATACATATAAGTTCATGTGTATCTCTATAACTAAAATTGAGAAAATGAATTCATATTACTTAGCTGAGATTTTGTATTCTCATATAATATTGAAGAGAGAAATACAAGGTACTATGGACCCTATAGATCGCATATCCATATATCACATATAGGTTTGTTTAAATATTTGTATAGTGATAGAGATCTAATTGCCATAAAAGAATGATTACCCATATATGATTACATTTGTATAAAGAAGGACAATCCATAAATAATTGAAATAATTGTAAACTTTAAGACATAAGACCTATCTAATCACCTAGTGTGTAGATCTAGCCAATACCCAACTGTTACCAGGGAATAGTATAAATCCAGACAAATCGCATACATAGAGGTAATGTAAATCAATAATAAACTTGTATATGACTCAGAATAAAGTGAGTAACTGTCTCAATAATTTCAACATACATTTATAAAACCATTATTCTAAATTATCCAAGAACCTATGTTGATAAAGACTTAAGGAAAAGCTACAGAATGAAAAGAACAAGTATCATATTACTCGAGTTGTCTTTCAAGGAAAATCCAGAAGGTCAAGAGGAAGTAAAAATCGTTCTTCCATAAATGATTGAGTCAAGACATAGTAAAAGAAAATCCGACTTGACTCTTTTAGCCAATCTTATAGTTTTACAGTCGACCCTCATATTGGCCTAGAAATTAAATAATAGAAGTATAAAAAAACAACCCTTTCCATAGAGAAATTAACCCCTTTAATTTTTGAGTTGCCGACGGTTCTAGAAAGAGGCAGAATGAAACTCAAATACCTCTTAAGCAGATCATGGAGGTTGTTCACCATGTGTTCTTGTGACCAAAGGAAAACCTTGCACATATTTCGACAAAACAATTACAGACTTGTTCGAACAGGAAAGAAAAGAATCTAATAAAATAGACGAGTATAGCCGAAGTAATTCTTATCTTAAATAGGAAAATTTGATGCTTTCCCCTTTTGCGACAAACTACATACTGTCCAAATGGAAAGGGTGGAGGATTCCAAATCACTCTGATGGGTACCCTTGCAAAACAAAGGGCCCATCATTAGCGATAAAAAAAATCTTTGAATAACCAAGGAAAAGAACGGAACAAAAAATAAATGAATGAATGCCGAAATATATCCAAATTGCATGATAAGCAGAAATTCATTGTCCTTTTCAAAAAAAAATCAAATGGCCAATAAATCCATACCAATCATGTGTCTAGCATTCTATGATTAAGTTTTTAAAAAAAATAAAAAGATAACACAATGCAGAAAACTCCAGGCGCACATGCACTCTTATTGCGTCCAGAATATGAGTAAGAGGGTATGTAGAGGTAAATCTTACCACCTTTAGTTATGTTTAGGGTCTAATTTTTTTTGAAAGGTTAGGTCGGATATTACTTTTAAAAGAGACTCTCCAACAAGAAACCCTAGGATTAAGGTTTCATTGAGAAATCCCAGAAGAACAGAGAGAAAAAAAGAAATGAAGTGAAAACCCATTTCATTATTACTTAACCAGAATAGAAGTAACTTCTAGAATAATTTTAGCATCGTAGAGAAAGTATAACATACAAATGTATACAAGGCCTCACAAAACAAACTTTCGACTACTTTTCCCAATGAAATACAGTAGGAGATAACATGGAGGAAAGTTTCCAACGCATGGAAAACACTGAATGTAGGAGGAGGGTGAAAGGGATTACGAGAAGGACCCTACTCACATGAAATTCATTCAGAGGGAAAGCAGGAGTAGTAAGCTAAAAAATATCAAATGGGAACTTGTAGTAAAATTTATATCGTAATAAAGACACTTACCGAAATAAGGAATAATCTGGAAGGTGCTCCAAGCCACCATACCTCGTGTAGAGTAAGACAAGAAAACAAAGCAACACACATAGCTCAATTTTGAATAGACTTGCAGAAATGACAATGAATATTAGTTTCTACCCTAAGACACACTCCCAAGTGCATATTGAATGTGGGGTACATCGAGAATTTGATGCCATGTGACAGGAGTGATGGGGCGTGAATGTATTGGAGTAGGGCATAGGGCGGTTCTCATTCCTCACCCATCCCCTTTAATGGCCAAATAGAGAACTTAATTCTGACTGTCATCACATCCCGTCATATTTAATGTAATTTCAAGAACAATTATGGGACTCCTTCAAAAGAAAGAAAAACCTATCACTACTAATCCAATTGGCGCCAGGGTTGTGGTTAGTTAAATCTCGTAAGGATTCAATCAACTGCTAGTTTAGCGCTCACTTATAACTAGTAAGTTTTAACATGATTTCTTTGTCATGGGAAGGCTCTCAGTCAACCATAGAATTAACGAGGAAGTCACCAAAATTTTTGTGGGCATACATTTAATAAGACAAAACTCTAAGTCCAAGGATAAAGAAAACCTTTTGACTTCCCTTTTTATGTTTATTGAAGTTGATATCGTGTACTAGAGTTTAGGCCCACACACACATATGGTTATATGTGTTAAGAGAGAGGTTGAATTCCTAAGTTCTGGGCCTAGTGTTGTTATAAACTATTATACAGACTTAAAACCTAATAAAAAAAAACATTATGATGAAATCGAGGTTTATTACATTATGCCATTTGGATTAACAAATGACCTGAGTACTTTTATGATATTGATGAATGAAATATTGAAATATTTCATTGGCAAGTTCATGGTTGTGTATCTAGATGATATATTGATCTTTAGCAGGAATAAAGAGGAGCATTTGAGGCACCTAATATTAGTGATGAGAATACTACAATAGGAGAAGTTGTTGATAAATCTAAAGAAGTCCTCTTTTATGAAGACATAACTCATTTACTTCAATGGAATTTGCGCACCAATGATGGATACAGTGAAGAAGAAGAAAAAGTCTTTTAAATGGATAGAGGAGGTTGAGAGGAGCTTCAATATACTGAAAGAGAAAATAACAAAATGACCAATTTTGGTCTTGTCGAATTTTGAAAATACATTTTTGGTGAGATGTGATGCAAGTGGATTTGCAATTGGAGTTGTTTTGAGCCAGGATAATAGACATGTTGCCTATTTCAGTGAGAAGTTGAATGAGACCAAGGGAAAATATTCCCCGTATGATAAGGAGTTTTATGCCATAATTAAAGCCTTGAATAAGTGGAGACATTACCTTTTCCCACAAGAATTTGTCTTGTATAGCGATAACCAGGCTTTACAATTCATAACTAGACAGGAAAAAATGAATCAGAGGCATGTGAAATGGGTTGAGTTCATGAAGAATTTTACTTTTGTCATAAAACATGTTGCTAGGAATGCTAACAAGGTTGTTGATGCATTAAGTAGGAGATGTTTGATTCTGTAGGAATTTCAGGTGAAGACCTTAGGGTTTGAACACCTTAAGGAAATGTATTGTGATGATATAAATTTCAAGGAAGAATATGAAGCATGTGCAAATCTTGTGCTGAGAGACAGAAGCCAATGGAAAGAGTACATGATCTAGGAGGGATTATTGTTCAAAGGAAATCAATTGTGCATACCAAAATTCTTAATGAGGTATAACCTTTTGAAGGAAAATCATAGTGGAGGACTGGCTAAACATTTTGACCATGATAAGACGTTTGCATAGTTGAGAAGTTCATACTATTGGCCAGGTATGACAAGAGAAGTGATAAAGTTTTTGAACAAATGTAGAATCTGCCAACATGCAAAAGGGAAAAGATAGAACATTGGACTGTATCAACCATTTCCAATATGAGAGAGGCCTTAGGATGCAATAAGCATGGATTTTGTGATGGGACTGACAATAACACAAAGAGGATGTGATTCATATTTGTGGTGGTGGATAGATTTTCAAAGATGGTACACTTTATCCCATGCTAGAAGACCAGTGATGCAACACATGCTACAAATCTATTTTTCAGGGATGTTATAAGACTTCACGGCCTACATAGAAGCATTGTTTCGGATCGAGACAGAAAATTTGTTGGTCACTTTTGGAGAACATTGTGGAAGAAGTTGGGGACATATTTTTCCTTCAACCCAACTTATCACCCTCAGACAGATGGACTAACTGAGGTGGTAAACAAAAGTTTGGGAAACTTGTTGAGGATTCTGGAATCTGAACATGATAATCAGTGGGATTAGATTCTGCCACAAGAATAATTTGCATACAATGACTCACCAAATATGATCACTGGAAAGAGCCTATTTCAAATATTGTATGGAATGCAACTGAGGGGAGTATACAAGTTGAGAGACTTCGAACAGAGTGAGATCAAGAGTTCTATAGCATAAGATTTTTCTCCAAAAATGTAGAGGCTCCATAGCCAGATCAAAGGATAGTTGCAAAGTTCTAACGAGGAGTACAAACGCAGAGTTGAACAACATCACAGAGAACTTAAATTTGAAATAGGAGATCATGTTCTAGAACATCTCATGAAAGAAAGGTTCCATAGGGGAACATATAACAAGTTAAATATGAAGAATATAGGACCATGTAAGATCTTGAGGAATTTTGATGCAAACACCTATGAGATTGAGTTGCTAGATGGAGTAGGAATGTCACACATATTCAATGTTTTAGACTTGTATCCTTACAGGAAATATGACACAGAGGGATCAGAAAATCAAGAGGAGGTCTAGTGGGAAAAACAAATTCCTGTAGCAGAGAAACAACAAATGGATAAGATCGTTGATCAGAGCATCGCGAAAAAGACTAGGAGGAAGATGTGTTTTGAATATCTGGTCAAGTGGAAGGGACACCTAATAGAATATGCTAGCTGGGAAAGTGAATTTGTTATTCATAAGTATGTAAAGTTAGTGCAGAAGCTCATGGTTAGGAGTCCATGAATTTTTTTCAAGGGGAGTATGATGCAGGAGCATCGCTAGAAAGCATTGGGAGAAAGACCTATTAGTGTCTCGGAATATATGAGAGACCTCAATGGTGACATTTTCAGCTGATGTTTTGAAATCCTCTTTAGCTGAGCGCCGAAAAAATATTTGAGGCATGTTTGAGCAATCGTGAGTGAAGTGGGAGTTTCCACTCCGGCTTTGGAGTGCTCTAGGATAACTATCAGTATGATTTTTTATGTAGACAAGTAGCTAGGGGGAACCCTAGGAGCCCTCTGAGATAAATAGAGGTTTTGTAGGCCCGAATGAGGATGTATGGAAGTAGTTAGACAGTCGTAGGAGAAAATTAAATAGGAGTTAGGAGAAGATTTCTGAGTTATTCAATTTTGGGTTTTGATTTAAATTTGTAACCACTTTTCACTTATGAATATAATAGAGGAAAAATTGATCCAATGCATAGGTAGACATTGTTTGCAGTTCCCTGTTATTATGTTTTCATGAATGAATGAATGAATTTTGTTATGAACCGATCAAACTGTGAATGTTAGGATAAGTTTCAATTGTTTCTCTTTTGACGAGTGGTGCAAAGTGTGCACACATAACGGAAGGAGTGCATTGATGGAATCTGTTTTGGTTCTGAAGCTTAGAAGAGATAACTCAAAATTTTCCCTTTGCAAGGAGTGCAAAGGGAATGGTGCAAGGTGTGCATAGTGGTCCACAAGAACCCAAACCTTGCATAAAGATCTGGTGCAAGGAGTGCACAGATTTGAGATTCAACTAAGTGTCAAAGGGACTTTGCAGAAGTCAAAGAACTAGGAAAGGAGAACACCAGGAGGGTGAGAGGAATTTATCTTCGATAAATCCTTTAGACTTGAGTATTCATGAGACCAAGATCAAGAGGAATAACCCTTTTCAGAAGAATTAACGATATCCAAGAAACAAACTCAAAGGAAGGACAAAGGTCGAATCCTTTGAAGCCTTAAAAAATATTATGAGTCTAAAGAAAGCATAAACTTAGGGGGAAATATCTAGACCATCTAATCAACATCCAGACAACGAGGAGAAAGAAAAAAGGGGGGAATATCTTTTCTATTCTATATGAGAACAGAAGAATCGTAGTCGCTCGATCAAGGTAAAGTGCACTAACAATAATCTTTGAAAGTACATAGGAGGAGCTGGGTTACAGGATCCCTAAATCATCAGAACCGTCTATCAAGGGGGACACGTAGAGAGATATCAACGTTACGCTGACTCGTGACTCAGGGAATTCAAAGATAGATTTGTAAGAACTCACGACTCTAGAGATCACAATTTGATCATAGTCGTTGATCCGAGGAGGGAGTTGAATCGTAGATATGGTTTCATCGGGAGTTCGCAACTCATGAAACTATAAGTAAGAGTTCTACAAACTCATGAAATAGGAGTCTGCGATTTGATAGTATCCATCATATCCAAAGGAGCATGATTTGTTGATTTGGAACTCCAAAATATCATCATTTCTAGATTCGGGAGTGAGCGCAATATGATCTGATCCGTCGAGTCGAGGGAGGATTTGGATCATCATATCTGAGGCTTTGGGAGTTCATACCATGGGAGAACGGAGGTGAACCACATCGAGATTTCTCGATATGCGAAATCGTGATGTGCTTTGGATATTGCACCATGGTCAAGGCGAGGGGTCACATCATCGAAGGATAAGGGAGGAGCTAGCATGCGTTAGGCCCCACGTTGGGATTTCATAAATCAGAGAATCAAGGTTGGCTTATACGTAAAAACCTGATACACGAAATCATGACACGCCTTTGGTTAGGTGAGTGGTCACATCCATGATCACATAACAAAAGGAGCTAGCCAGAGGAGAGCTAGCACCCGATCCACGTGGAAGTTGAACAGGGCTCAGGAGGGAACCTGCGATTCTCATACGACCTGCATATTTGTGGAAATCACCTATGTAAGTGGGTTTGGGTCTAGCAGAGACCCAAAGAGTTGATATGACTAAGTTTCTTGATCGATCCCAGAGCGGGAGGTCGCACAGCCCTTAGGAGAGAAGGGAGGTCTGCATGTCATCAGATCAAGGAAATATATGGATCGTTGGTCTCCCAGGGAGATATCGGGAGTTCGAATATCGGGAGAAACGAAGTGAGTGGTCCTCCAACTTCACAAAATGCTAAATCCCGATACGTGAAGAGGAGATCAGGACCGTTGGATCGTGGATATTGTGGACCATTGATAAAGCAAATGAACCTCGCAAGTTCGGGTTCTGGCTGGAAGAGTAAGTAGGCTTCATGAAATGTGAAATCAAGAAGCGCTCAAAATATTGGCCCACAGTCATAGCAAAGGGTCACATCGGAGAAGGAAAATAGAGGGGCTATCACGTTCTAGGATCCTATAGGGATTTTGGAGGTTAGGCGAGTCGGGGTAACTCACATNAGATATCACTTGCTTGGTGTTGCGGTTTGAACAACGCTCATGAGAGGGCTCGCGGGTCTCATACGACCTACGTCTTTGGAGAAAGGACTTGTGTAAAATGGTTTGGGGTCAACCAGAGACCCAGAGAGTCAATCAGACTCAGTTTCTTGATCTATCCTAGTGTGGGAGGTTGCACAACCCTTAGGAGAGAAGAGCGATCTGCATCACATTGATTAATAAAGTATCACATTTAAGATATGGTCAAAGTAATAGTTCAAAAATTGTTCCAATGTCTTTCTTACTTCAGTTACATTACTGTTGATGATTGTCTTTAGTCTCAGATCCCCTGGTTAAAGAGTTTTAACAAAATAAAAATTGTTACACAAATTATAGGTAAACTATATTGTATTTACGTTATCTACTTTTCTATAGAATCCTATTATTGTGCTCTCTTTTTATTTTCGTTTGTCTATGGAAACCAAAAAAAATAGAAGGAAAAAGTTCGGTAAGTTTTCTTTGAGGTTGATTCCCTTTAATAAAAACTTGATTCATGACAATATGTTCCTATATGTTTCTATTTCTTTCATACTACCTGCACTTATCCTATTAAAACGTATGTTTTATCTTTGGTTTAATCATTTCTTGAAATTAATATGTTGCTGAGAAGGATGGAATGAAAGTCTAATGAAGGGTCTCTCTCCTTGGAATTGCAAGGAAACATATCAGTTAATACCAATCCCCCTTCTCACTTCAAGTCTCCTACATGAGTATTATTATCTCGATGAGGCACTAACTGTACCAAATCCGGAAAAGAAATGTAGTCATTTTCCTCTTCAAGCAACGCTGGAAAGATCATTGAATATATAATTCAACCAGAGTTTTTTTTTATGGGGATTTAATTTATGGAAAAAGAATATACACGAGATAAGTTTTATTGGATGATCTTATTAATTCTCATTACTGAAAATTTATATTATGCTTACACTATTTTTCTGAATAAATATTTCCCTAATATAGTTCTTCATCAAGTCTTGTAGGTTCTTCATCAAGTAAGAAAGGAAATATTTTAATATGCGAAAGGTACTTGGGTTCCAACTTGGGATCATGTTTTTCCTAGTTCTTAATTCAGGAGCCCTAGACTAGATTTTTATAAAGTACTATGTTTTTTTGACGAGCTTTCAAAAGTTAAAAATCTAATAAATATTCATAACATTATTTTGTTATGAGTTTATCCCTTTGTTTGTTATATGTTTAAACTAATTACAAGTATGGGAGAATATATAAATATCTCCATGTGCATGTTGTACAAATGCTCGTTACCTATCTGTGATATATCGCATTAGTATGCATAATTGTTTCTGTGGTGATTTCCTTTTAATTAATAAATGAATTCGTAGATTTCTCTTGTGAGAAAATATATTTGATAACACGAAAGCTGAACTATAACAAAGGTAGAAAAGAATTACTGTAGGTTCTGAAATGAATTCACTTATGTATTCTATTATATGTCTAGATATCAAGGAAAAATAATGGAAATATATATCTGGTAAACGTTTGTACCTATAATCATAGATTAACTTGTTCTTGTGGAAATATGTAGCTTACTATGAAGAAAGGAGGTACACACACATATTTATTAATCCCATCTTTGATTTAGTTTTGTAGCCTATTAGAATTTTCCCATTTGTCTATTATAGATACTCATATTGACTCAACAAAAAACTTAATTTATACAATCCTAATGATATGTTCAATTTCTCTTTCAAGGAATAACTTTTCCATAGTTTAACCTTTGTGGGTTTCTATATAGCATATTCAAATTCCCTTTCTCATAATTTAGAAACAAAATGTATCATTCCATATTACGAGATCCATGAATAATACACTTAAATAAATTAACTTATGTACTATACATACATCTATATCACATTGATTTTTTAGATAACATAAAATTCAATCATCCATCAAGAGTAAGTGTAGGTTAAAATGAATACATATATGTAATATTCGAGCTAGAAACAAATGGAACAACCATGTTCCACCAAAATCTAGATGCAAAATAGCCAATATTACTTGTCATGATAACCCCCTACCCTGACAATGACTCCATAAGGGAGAAATGAGCTCCAATACTTAGCCAAAAGTACCTTTGTATAATTCATAAAAGTCATTTTCCTAGCACAAAAGTGCTGACACAAAAAATTTCCCTTTTCCACCACATACTAAACAGTGCCCTACCTCCCACATATGTTTTATTTATCCTTTTTTCTTTTCCTAGGACTTTTCTTCATATCATTTCCCTCCTTGGAAATTTACAAATCCTTAATTTTTATCGGCTTTCAATGAAATTCAGATCTTTACAAATCCTTAATTTTTATCAGCTTCCAATGAAAAAATCATCTCTGAGTTAACTGAAACATGTTCCCCACTCATGGAGTCATAGTCATCTATTTTTAACTTGGTTTTTCCACTTGTTTCGAGCATTAAATATATTAAAAATATATTTTCTCATACATCTTTCCATCAAAGAGGACAGTTGGAAAGTCAAACTCTTTCTCAACAGTCACAAATATAGTCATTACATACCTTAATAATATCAAGTACAAATTTCCATAAATGGAAATTTATTTTTCAAAGAAATAACATTAAAAATAGAATTTTTTAATTCTTGAGGATGTCACATGCTCTCCCCCTTAAGTATAACATTGTCCTTATAGTTAGTTTTTCCCTCAACTTATCACTTGGAATAAAGTTGGATAGTATTTCATCATTTCATCATCCAGCTCCCAAGTACCCTCATGAGGGCTAAAGTGCTTCCATTGCACTTTTAACTAGGAAATATCTATGTTTTGATATATTGTTTCTTTCCTGTCTAGAATTCATAGAGCTTCCACTTGGAACTCATCTTTTGGTTCCACTTGCACCATGTTCCAATCAATGATATGAGTAATATCATGAATATATATTTTTAATAATGAAAAATGAAAAACATTATAAACTTATAAATTTTGAGGGAGGGCTAGTTGGTATGCCACTGGCCCGATTCAAGTTACAAGTGAGATTTATTAGGTATGAAGTGAGGATATTTACTCAATTTATCAGTTACTACCATGATTGAATCATTTTGTCTTTGAGTTTTTGGAAAACCTGTAATGAATTCGATCGAAATAATTTCCCATTTTCATTCCAGTATAGGTAAAGGTTGTAATAGACCTTCTAGATGTTGATGTTCATCTTTTACCTATTGACAATTTAAGCATTTATATACGTATTCAACTATCTCAGATTTCATATCAGGCCAATAAAACTTTTTTTTTAGGGATGTTATCATTTTTTGATATCTTTGATAACCAGAATAGAGTATTTTTATGCAACTCATTCATGATTATCAACTTCAAATCAATAGGATGTGGTATATAAAATATATTTTTGAACCTTAATAATCCATTCTTGTCGATACTAAAATATGTATTATTCAAATTCCCATCATTTTTCTACAATTGATATGTTGTTTTGATGTATTCTCCATCATTTTTACTTGCATATTTAATTATGTCCTCAATATCACTTTTTATGTTTTTGATAATGACTTCATATAATTCATTAGTTCTTCAACTTAGTGCATCTACTAACTTATTCTATTCTCCTTTGATGTGTCGCACATCGAAATCAAACTCACTTAGAAAGGCTAACCACCTTTCATGTCTTGCATTGAGATCTTGTTGACTAAACAAGTGTTTCACATCATTGTTATCTATTAATAATAAACAAATTCTTCCCATTAAATAATGCCCCCAAATTTTTAATGCATGAATTATAACTTCTAATTCTAGATCATGAGTTACATAGTTTATTTCATGTTTTTTTAATTTATGAGATTCATAGAAAATTATGCGTTCATCATGTGTCAATACTCCACCTAATACTTCTTTAATTGCATCTACACAAACTGTAAAATCTTTATACGGGTTAGCCACTTTAAGGATTGGTGTTGTAGTTAGTAACCCTTTTAATTTATCAAAATTGTCCTCGCATTTTTGAGACCAAATAAATTTTGTTCCATTTTTCTACAAAGGTGTAATAAGATAGGAGATCTTGGAAAATCCTTCAATAAACCTATGGTAATAACCAATAATCCCCATGAATGATCACATGTACACTATGTATTTAGGTATAGGCCATTCCATAATTTCTTTAATCTTTTCAGGGTCTACTGCAATACCATCTTCTGATATCACATGTCTTAGATATTGTAACTTTCTTTGATAGAAATCACATTTATCGAACTTAGCATATAATTTATTCTCTCTTAGAGTTTTTAATTGTAACATTCCTCCTCGTTACAAAGACAACCTCTTATAACAAGTGCAATTTTTTTTTTGTGTGTGTGTGTGTACAAGGGTAACAAGACATTATACTATGCGTCGTCGCATGATGACGAATCATGACACATACAACTACGATATCAACATAAAGATCTAAGACACACAATGACATCTGCCAGTAATGAACAACAATCAACCGACAATGAAAAGACTGACTACCCATCTGTCCTACCCTGCAATGGTTAGGACCTCCAAGACACATAAGCAACGCTCAAGCCCAGGTTCCCATCGATTTTAGCCATGTAAGGTCTCAGGGCTGGCGACTGTTCCGAGGAACATGGAGGTGTCTACATCCCTCTCGATGCAAGTAGACCAATGCCTACTAAGCTAATGACAAGACAAATTATCAATATCACAATTAACAGAGTTATCTCATAAAGGCAACTTTCAAGGGTGAAATCTTGTTAATTCATTAGATTACTCACTACTATTACCGTATTGCATTCGAAGTGTATTTTTAATCAATCACAAGATATCGACAGTTAATATAACAAGTAAGGCATTTATTGTAACAATAACACAACCTTTAATATAACAGCTAACTTGGTTATCACATTAAGGCAGAAGCATTAGTGAGACATTAATAACTCCTCAAGTCATTAAATTACTCACCACTTAAAATTCATTTAGAAGCTACTATTCTCCCTTATTATACCAATTTAATGAGATACTAAATTCCAAAGGTAAATCTAGCCACAATCCCTTTCTATTATTATTATAATACATCCCAAGGGTCTTGAACATTCCCCTCTTCTCAGTAACAGGTTATACTTTAAAGAAACCAATTTACATGAATGCTTGTAAGTTTCCAAGAGATAAATCTAATGCAACTCTATAACATCATTCCTTATTGTAAGGTTAGCATCCAGGTAGGCCTTAATTCCGTAGTGTGCAATATCAAATTATTAAACAAATCAATATGATGCTAAGTGAAGAAGGATTAAATGAAGGCGAGTAACACCTTCTTCTCACCCACTCTCTCTATATGTCCAAGTGTTACAAATTTAGATCTAGCCATTAAATAAACAATATCCCCACAATATTAAGACACTACTCAAATGATATTTAACCATATCCCAAAAGTATTAGGATGAGATCCAATTGTATTGAACAATCCTCAAATTATATTAAACAATGTTCAATTTAGATTAGAACAAGACCCATTACGACAATACCCACTAATCAATTATAAAAACCATGCACCATTTCATGAACCCAAACCCGCGAACAATTTATAATAAAACAAATTTTTTCTTAACCCAATTAGAAACTATCTAGATTTAAATGAAAGGGAGAGGAACTGTATTAAGTTAACAGATAACATTTAGCCATTAAAATGAAATATCATAATTCAATGAACCTTAAAGATTCGATAAATGCAACTAAGGATTTAATTAACATTAGCCTCATCCGTAATTAAATTATCCATTCTTAGTGATCGATAAAACAACTCTACATTTTACCACATAGCAATGTCCATCTGCATTAGTTAAAATCAATGAAATTTTAAGGAGGGATAACTTCGTTTGCCAGGGACGGAGGTTGCCAGAGATGAAATTATAGAACAATACAACACGAAAATATCCGACAACCATTGCAGAATGAATTCTCTGAACTAATTTTACAAAAACAAAAATGCCAATATATTCATTGCCAGAACGCATTCTCAGAACTAAGTTTTACAAAATGGAATGCCAATACACTCATTTCCAGAATTTATTCTCAGAACAAATTTTACAAAACGAAAATTTCAATACACTCATTGCCAGAACGAATTCTCGGAACTAAATTTTACAAAAATGGAATGCCAATACACTCATTGCTAGAACGAATTCTCATAACTAAATTTTATAAAATGGAAATGCCAATACACTCATTGCCAGAACAAAGTCTCAGAACAAATTTTACAAAACAAAAATGCAAATACACTCATTGCTAGAATGAATTCTGAGAACTAAATTTTACAAAAACGGAATGCCAATACATCCATTGCCAAAACGCATATTCAGAACTAAATTTTACAAAAACGGAATGCCAATATACTCATTGCCAAACAAATTTTACAAAACAAAAATGTCAATACACTCATTGCCAGAACGAATTCTCAGAACTAAATTTTACAAAAACGGAATGCCAATACACGCATTGCCAGAACGAATTCTCAAAACCAAATTTTACAAAAACGGAAATGCCAATACACTCATTGCCAGAACAAATTCTCAGAACAAATTTTACAAAACGAAAATGCCAATATACTCATTTCCAGAACGAATTCTCATAACTAAATTTTACAAAAACAGAATGCCAATACACTCATAGCCATATTTAAAAACGCCCCCAGTCAGATATAAACGCCCGAAGTCATATATAAATGCCCACATTAACAAAACACCCACAATCATATATAAAAACGCCCACAGTCATATATAAAAATGCCCACCATAATTTATATACTCTTACATCAATAAAAAATGCCCACAGTAATATATAAACGCCCCCGATATTACAAAATGCCCATAGCCATATATAAAAACGCCCACAGTCAGATATAAACGACCACAATCATATATAAATTCCCACATTAAAACAAAATGCCCACAGTCAGATATAAACATCCACCGTAATTTATAAACGCCTAAAGAACACCAATAAGAAATTGTAGTCAATAGTAAGAGAATGCCAGAGCCAAGGATAACTCATCGAAAGGATTGTGGGGTTATAATAGTCTAGGCACAGAAAAAAACAACAAGGAAACGAGATGATCCAAAATTCAACACATTAATCATCATGATAAGGATTCATATACAAATTTAAACAATTTTCCTTTTATTTTTAAACAAACAAACGCACTTGCATACCTATGACCAACGACGAATAACCCGAAGATGCAATCCCACACTTGAGCTCCATGTCTCTTTCGCTTGTCGACCGCTGAGACCTCGCCAGTACCTCCCAACCAACGCTAGGGGTACTCTGCTTCCCCCTTATCCCCCCGAGCTGCAAAGGGGCCACAAACTATCTAGATGGTACGTCTAGCTCCCTGCTCACCTCACAAGGCCAAGCTACCACTCCTATCTGAGCTGGGAAATCCCAACTCCCCACAAGTAATCAGTCAAGTCACAGATCTAGCAGCATAATGTTACGCTAACAACCAATCCCCCCTTTCTTCCTTCTCTTCCCTTTCTTTTATAGAGTTTTAGAACTTCCATCTTTTTCCTAAATCTCATTTAATTTAAGTTTTAAATAATAACTTCTAAAAACTTTCCTTCGTACAAGTGTCATCCATCCCCCACGTTTCTCGATTAACTATTTTCTTTAATTTATTGTCTTAATTCCCTCACCCACCTAGAGTTCCTCCTATTTTTACTCCTAGGTGTCCCTAGATTCTCTTACATGTTTTAAATACTTTTCCTAAAATTAAGTTGCTAATTTAGTTCAATTTAGAACGTTCTTTATTGCAGATTCCTTACTAAGTTAACCTCGCTTTTTACCACAAGTTTCGTCTTTTCTTTATTATGTTTCCTCCATTCCTTAGTTTCCTAATTTTTATTATTCCCTTCTTTCCCCTTTTCATTAGATCCAAAAATGGCAGTTGTGCAAATTAACCTCTTTTCCTTTTTATTAATGATTTAGTATCGTTTACACTTTCACAAGTTAAACAATTAAATTCTTCTTTACAATTTTAAATCCACAGATTTTAATTAAATTCTTACTCTCTTCATTTTACCCCAAAATTTTTATGAAGACTAAAAACTATTACTTAAGTGGTTTTTAGTTTAATTTTTATTTATTTTTACTTTTATAGGGTAATTTTTCTTAAGGTTAGACAAAATTTTACCCCTAGAGAAGTTTTAGACTTAGGACTTAGATTCTGAACTAGCGGACATTTAATTAGGGAAGTTGTTCAAGAATTTATTAATGTGTTAAATGTTGTACGACCATCTAGGTTTGTTCCTTCATCATCATCAACGCGACGTTCCCTTCAAGACGCACTATGTGCTCCAAGGGTGACATTCACCTCTAGTGTTTCTTTTACGCGACGTGCCCTTCAAAATGCACCACGTGCTCCAAGGGTGTCGCTCGCCTCTTGTGTTTCTTTTGCACTACGTGCCCTTCAGGATGCACCACATGCTCCAAGGGTGCCACTCACCTCTTGACTGATTGGTAGACATCAATAACCCCTGGAGTCAACACTCATCTCGGTGAACTTGTGGGAGACTAAGGGCTTCTAAGGAATAAGGCCCCTGCCTTATTGCGTGCCCCTTAGAATCATCGTGAACGATTGTCGCAGTCTACCCTCGCAGCACTGTGGGTCCTATCAAAATAAGTAATCGTTAACCTACAGTTCGAGCCACGACGAGAGTTCTAGTAGGTTGTGGTAGGGCTGTTGTCCACACCTCTCCCTCATCCTCTCTGGTAGTCGTGTGTGTGGCCCCTTTACTCCATATGTGAGTCTGGTCGACAAGATATCATCAACCTGTATCATCAACAATCATGTCAGAACATGTCCACATCATATATTCAAATCAAATGTAATAGCACAGTAAATAAATCAACCCAAATAGCACACTCCCTGACTCAATTCGAAGTTCAAGGGGTTCCATCGATGCCTCATCATCCTCAAGGTGCAAAACCCTACACACTCAGTAAAACCGAGTCAATAGCACCTGCCTATGTCAATGCAGTAAAACATCATGTCATCTATCATAATGCATTGTAATAAGAGACAAATGTTTTAATATCATAATAGTCTGAATCACTTGTGGGCAAGTGTCCTCAAAGAATAAGCTTTCTCAGTGCTCCAGAGAGGGATGTTACATACACCCCCTCTTGGTCTAAACTTTGTCCCAAATTTTCATACTGTAAATGGCGAAATAAGTGTATCATAGTATCATATCTATATATATGAAACAAAAATGGAAACTGTTGGCGCATATCATATGCGTCCTCCCAGGTCTCCGAGTGTGGACTATAATTGTCCCACTGGACCTTGAACTGATCTATCTTTCGACATCACAATTGTCAAACACGATGATCTAAGATGAGGAACGGATCGTCCATGAATGCTCCCTCGTCCGATACCTTCAAGAAAATCATGTCAATGACATGTGTAGGATCACTGATATAATGTCTCAAAACAGATACATGAAAAACATCGTGCATACGCCTCAAGGAACCAGGCAAGGCTAGTCGATAGGCCATGGGCCCATTTCTCTCCATAATCTTGAAAGGTCCCACAAACCTAGGAGAGATTTTATCTCCCTTTCCAAACTTGATCGAACTCTTATATGGTTTAACCCATAAGAAGACTCGATCGCTGAGCTCGTAACTACATTCGACTCAGTGCGCATCATCATAACTCTTCTGTCGATCCTGCGCTTTTTTAATCCTTTGTCTTATGGTTTGCATTTTCTCTTCCATTTCTTGGATCACTTCTGGTCCCACCAGGAGCCTATCCTCAAGCCGATCCCAACTCAAGGGTGTCCGACATAGTCGCCCGTAAAGAAACTCGAAAGGCACCATCTTAATTATGCTCTGGTAATTGTTGTTGTAAGTGAACTCTACTAGTGGCAAGATTTCCTCCCAACGCTTTTGTTGGTCCATCACATACATGCACAACATGTCTTACAAGGTTTGGTTTGTTTGTTTGGTCTATCCGTCAGTCTCTGGGTGATACTCAATACTAAATTTAAGTTGGGTTCCCAAGGCCTCTTGAAAACTCGTCCAAAATCATCCAGTAAACATCGATCCTTGATCAGATATAATCCTGTTAGGCACGACATGCATCCTCACAATCTCATTGATGAAAAATCTAGCTATGCCAGGTGCTTGATACGTCGTATGCATAGGAATAAAGTGAGAATTGTTCATCAGAGTGTCTACTACTACAAAAATTGAGTCATGTATCATGTACGTCAGTGGCAATCCAACAATAAAATCCATCAAAATAACCTCCCATTTTGATTTCGGAATGGCATGTGGTTGAAGTAATCTTGCTGGGTGTCTATGTTCAGTGTTTACCTCCTGGCACTCCAGACATCTAGCCACATAGTTGACTATGTCGACCTTCATTCCCTTCCATAATAATAAGGGTTTAAGGTCTTCCCTCATCTTTGTGACTCTTGGGTGATCCATGTAAACTGCTCTATGAGCCTCGCTCAGAATCAACATCCTCAACTCATCATTTGGCATTACATAAATCCAACTTCTAAACCTCAATAACCCATCAGTATAAAATGAAAATCCATCATATCATGGTACCATCATGGTGTTTTGTCCGATAAAACCCTCGACCTCCTTGTACCATTCATCGTCATGCTGTAAAGTGAAAATATTCTCACGTATATTCGTCTGAAGAGGTAACACCAAAAAGATGCATGGTCATACTCAAAGACTGAAAGAATCGCCACTTGGTTCACTGTTCCTTTTATGTAAGAAATATCAAAGTCATACTCGCTAAGCAATTCCGACCAATGTCGTTGTCGTGCATTCAGGTCGCTTTGCATAAAAATGTGTTGTAGTCCACAATGGTCAGTCTTTGATTCAAATTTTTTCCAGCAAAGTAGTGTCTCCAAACCTTCAAGGCATATACGATGGATAATAACTCCAAATCATGCATTGCATATTTATCCTCATGCCTTCTTAGTTTCCTCGAAATGTAATAAATCACTCTTCCATATTGCATCAAGACTCCACCTAAACCTTCCTTGGATGCGTCTGTGCATACCAAAAAGTCCATGTCCATGTCAGGGACCTCTAGTATCGACGCTGTCATCAACAACTCTTTAATCTTCTAAAAAGATTCCATGCATTTCTCGATCCAAACGAACTTCTTATTTTTCTTCTACAATTATGTGATCAGATTTGCTATCTTATAAAATCCCTCGACAAACTGTCGATAGTATCCTACTAAACCCATAAAGCTATGCACTTCTATGACATTCGTCGGCGCAGGCCATTCCATAATAGTCTTGAACTTGGATGGATCCACAACGATACCTTCGTTGGAGATGACATGCCCTAAGTAGTGAATCTTCGATTGATAAAAAGAGCATTTGGACAATTTCCCATATAGTTTGTGCTCTCACAGACACTGTAGTACCAAGCCCAAGTGCTCGTTATGCTCCTCTGTCATATGATAGTAAATCAAAATATTGTCAATGAACACTTGGATGAACATGTCCAAGTACTCACAGAACACCCCGTTCATCAAACTCATAAATACTCCTGGGGATTTTGTTAGTCCAAACGGTAAAACAATAAACTCGTAATGTCCAAACCTCATCTTAAAAGCGGTCTTAGGGATGTCATCCTCCTTGATATGTAACTAGTGATATCTTGATCGCAAATCGATCTTGGAGAACACCGTCGCACCCTTCATTTGATCGAACAGATCATGAATTCTTGGCAAGAGATATTGATTCTTGTTCATGGCCTTGTTCAGTTGACGGTATTAGATGAAAAGCCTCCACGATCCATCCTTTTAAAGTATGAAAATAACCGGTGCACCCCAAGGTGACACACTAGGACGTATCAGTCCCAGGTCCAACAACTCCTTCAGTTGCATTTTCAACTCTTATAACTCCGGGGTGGACATCCGATAAGGTGTTCTTACTATCGGTTCAATCCCCAGTTTTAGGTCTATGGTAAACTCCAATTCTCTCTTCAGCGGCATCCCAAGTAACTCCTCCAGAAACACGTCCTCAAACTCCCTCACCACTAGAAGGTGTTCTAGACCTTCCGCTACTCCTTTCTCATTTAGCGCAAGGATTGCATAAAGATTGCATCCCTTGCACCTACTCTTTCATAACTGTAAGAAAGAGACGAGCCTCAGGGAAACTCCCTGGTTCTTTCCTACAATCACACGTCTCTGTCCTTCTTCATCAACCAAGCTCAACCGTTTCATCTTATAGTTGAGTATCGCCTCATGTAATTCCAACCAATCCATACCAATCACAACATAATATGATCCTAATATCATGACGTACAAGTTGTCTCTCATGACAAACTCTCCCACGTTAAGTGAACAAACCATAACCTTTCCTCCATATTTTGTTTGGCTCTTAATGCCATCTCTATGAAGCTAAACTCATCCTGTTTGACTGCCTTTACCTTAATCCTTTTTAGCATTGCACCAGAAATGAAACTCTCGGTAGCACCAAGATCTATCAAAATACTAAGAATCTGGTCAACGACAGTAACTATCGTCTCGAGCACAGTTGATTGATGCTCTGTCTGGTGGTTATTCACCACTGCATGAATCTGATGGGCCTTGCCCATATCTCCCACTATAGTGGGTCCGACTGATTCAAACTCTCTGGTCCTCTCCATAGGAAAGTCATGCTGGCAGTGTGGCTCCCAACATGTACAACACCCCTTCTTCGGCCCAGTAGTCCTGGTACCCGAAGTAGAAGATGATAGCCCACAAGCCTGGAACCCTGGTCTGTTCTGTTGAATAGGTCTACACTACTTCTGCTGCTCGCGACGTTGTTGCTAATGCTATGGTCCCCAATAAGGAATCTGTTGCTGAGGTTATGGTCGCCGGGGTGTGGTGAAGGTGGATCCCCTCTAGAAGCCACGATATCCCAGCGTATGTCTCACTGGTGTCTGCTGCTATCGTGTTCCAGATGAAACCTGCCCTGCTGGTCTCACTAGAGTCTTGGTCTGACCCCCACTAGTAAGATCCTCCTTTGCTATGAGGGCCTTCTAGATGACATCGTGCAAGGTTTGAGGCATCAAAATCCTAACCTTTTCACGCAGGCTTCCGTTAAGTCCAAACATGAACCTGTTGACCTTAAGTTTCTCCATGTTAAGATGCGGAGAATACCGGAGTAGCTCAATAAAACGTGCCTCATACTTGGGCAGCGTACGATCTCCCTGTCGTAAGGCGTTGAACTCATTGAGTTAACGCTCAATGAATTCCTCTGAAAGGTACCTCTCTCGGAATCGTTCCTCAAATAGTTCCCATGACACGTCTTTGACGACCATGTTCAGCTCCGGTAGGAGTGTCTTCCACCATAGAACAATGCTCCCCTTTAGTTGAAATACCGCCATGCAAACCTTCATGTCGAAGGTATAATTGTGAAGTGTGAAGCACATCTCCATGTTCTCCAACCATGCCTCGGCGACTGCATCGTTCGGGGCACCAAAAAACTCGGTAAATTTGACCTTCTCGATTTCAGAGTGAGTTACCAGTAACGGTCAGTGTGTGTAATGAAACCTCAGCGGGTGCCAGCGTTCTGGCCTCATCTCTATCCAAACGGTTGATCAGTGCCTCAGACATGCATTGAAAGGATCTCATCATCCCGACTACATCACCAACTGCTATATGCTCCTATCTGAGAACCTTCTCGTCTCCCTGGGGGTTATACCCCTCTGGCGTGGATGCTACTAGGGGCATCACGCCTCCTCCCCTAGGACCCCATCTTCTGCCTCCACGACACCCTCTAACCATGATTACCTGCATGCACACAATCAACTTGTTTAGCATAAGTATAATCAAATCATGTCAACAAAATCCGTAGCATTCCCAAGTTGTAGGTCGAACCCGCTCTGATACCATATGTAACGTTCCTCCTCATTATGAAGACAACCTCTTATAAAAAGAGATTTTTTTTTTTGTGTGTGCGTGTGTACAAGGGTAACAAGACATTATACTCTGCGCCATCGCATGATGATGAATCATGACGCATACAACTGTGATATCAACATAAAGATCTAAGATGCACAACGACATCTGTCAGTAATGAACAACAATCAACCGACAATAAAAAGACTGACTACCCATATTTCCTACCCTGCAATGGTTAGGACCTCCAAGACACATAAGCAACGCTCAAGCCCAGGTTCCCATCGATTTTAACCATTTAAGGTCTTAGGGCTGGCGATTGTTCTCAGGAGCATGGACGTGTCTAAATCCCTCCCGATGCAAGTAGACCAATGCCTACTAAGCTAATTACAAGAGAAATCATCAATATCGCAGTTAAAAAAGTTATCTCATAAATGAAACTTTCAAGGGTGAATTCTTGTTAACTCATTAGATTACTCACTACTATTACCGTATTGCATTGGAAGTGTATTTTTAATCAATCACAAGATATCGACAATTAATATAACAAGTAAGGCATTTATTATGACAATAATACAACCTTTAATATAACAGCTAACCTAGTTATCACATTAAGGCGGAAGCATTAGTGAGACATTAACAACTTCTCAACTCATTAAATTACTCACCACTTAAAAGTCATTAAGAAACTACTATCCTCCCTTCTTATACCAATTTAATGAGATACTAAATTCCAAAGGTAAATCTAGCCACAATCCCTTTCTATTTTTATTATAATACATCCCAAGGGCCTTGAACATTCCCCTCTTCTCAGTAACAGGTTATACTTAAAAGAAACCAATTTACATGAACGCTTGTAAGTTGCCAAGAGATAAATCTAAGGGAACTCTATAACATCATTCCTTATTGTAAGGTTAGCATCCAGGTAGGCCTTAATTCCATAGTGTGCAATATCAGATTATTAAACAAATCAATATGATGCTAAGTGAAGAAGGATTAAATTAAGGTGAGTAACAACTTCTTCTCACCCACTCTCTCTATATGTCCAAGTGTTAAAAATTTAGATCTGGCCATTAAATAAACAATATCCCCACTATATTAAGACACTACTCGAATGATATTTAACCCTATCCCAAAAGTATTAGAACGAGATCCAATTGTATTGAAGAATCCTCAAATTATATTAAACAATGTTCAATTTAGATTAGAAAAAGACCCATTACGAAAATACCCACTAATCAATTATAAAAACCATGCACCATTTCATGAACCCAAACCCACGAACAATTTATAATAAAAAAAAAATTCTTCTTAACCCAATTAGAAACTATCTAGATTTAAATGAAAGGGAAAGGAACTGCATTAAGTTAACATAGAACATTCAACCATTAAAATGAAATATCATAATTCAATGAGACTTAAATATTTGATAAATGCAACTAAGGATTTACTTAACATTAGCCTCATTCGTAATTAAATTATCCATTCTTAATGATCAATAAAACAACTCTACATTTTACCACACATCAATCTCCAGCTGAATTGGTTGAAATCAATGAAAGTTTAAGGAGGGAGAACTTTGTTTGCCAGGGATAGAGGTTTCCAGAGATGAAATTATTGAACAATACAACACGAAAATGCCCGACACACATTGCAGAACGAAATCTCTGAACTAATTTTACAAAAACGGAAATGCCAATACACTCATTGCCATAACGCATTCTCAGAACTAAATTTTACAAAACGGAATGCCAATACACTGATTGCCAAAACGAATTCTTAGAACAAATTTTACAAAATGAAAATTCCAATACACTCATATCCAGAATGAATTCTCAGAACTAAATTTTACGAAAACAGAATGGCAATACACTCATTGCCAGAACGAATTCTCAAAACTAAATTTTACAAAATGGAAATACCAATGCACTCATTGCCAGAACGAATTCTCAGAACAAATTTTACAAAACAAAAATGCCAATACACTCATTTCCAGAACGAATTCTCAGAACTAAATTTTACAAAAACGGAATGCCAATACACCCATTGCCAGAACGCATACTTAGAACTAAATTTTACAAAAATGGAATGCCAATACACTCTTTGCGAGAACGATTTCTCAGAATAAATTTTACAAAATGGAAATGCCAATACATTCATTGCTAGAAGGAATTCTCATAACTAAACTTTACAAAAACGGAATTCCAATACACGCATTGCCAGAACGAATTCTCAGAAATAAATTTTACAAAAACGGAAATGCCAAAACACCCATTGCTAGAATGAATTCTCAGAACAAATTTTACAAAACGAAAATGCCAATACACTCATTTCCATAATGAACTCTCAGAACTAAATTTTACAAAAATGGAATGCCAATACACTCATAGCCATATTTAAAAACACCCCCAGTCAGATATAAATGCCTAGAGTCATATATAAATGCCCACATTAAAACAAAATGCCCACAATCATATATAAAAATGCCCACCATAATTTATAAACGCCTACAACAGTACAAAATGCCCATAGTAATATATAAACATCCCCATTATTACAAAACACCCATATCCATATACAAAAATGCCCACAGTCAGATATAAATGCCCACAGTCATATATAAATGCCCACATTAAAACAAAATGCCCTCAGTCAGATATAAACGCCCACCATAATTTATAAATGCCTAAAGAACACCAATAAGAAATTGCAGCCAATAATAAGAGAATGCTAGAGCCAAGGATAACTCATCAATAGGATTTCAGGGTTATAACAGTCTAGGCGCAGAAAACAACAACAAGGAAATAGGATGATCCAAAATTCAACACATCAATCATCATCATAAGGATTCATATACAAATTTAAACAATTTTCCTTTTATTCTTAAACAAACAAATGCACTTAGGTACCTGTGACCGACGACGAATAACTCGAAGACGCTATCCCTCACTTGAACTCTGTTTTGCTCCCGCTCGCCCATCGTCGAGACCTCACCGGTACCTCCCAGCTAATGCTAGGGTTACTCTTCTTCCCCCTTATCCCCATGAGATGCAAAGGGGCCACACACTATCTAGATCGTACGTCTATCTCCTAGCTCGCCTTGCAAGGACGAGCTACCACTCCTATCCGAGTTGGAAATCTCAACTCCCCACAAGTAATCAGTAAAGTCACAAATCCAAGAGTGTAACGTTACACTAACAGTCGATCCCCCCTTTCTTCCTTCTCTTCCCTTTCTTTTATAGAGTTTTAGAACTTCCATCTTTTTCCTAAATCTCATTTAATTTATGTTTTAAATAATAACTTCTAAAATCTCTCCTTCGTACAAGTGTCATCCATCCACCACGTTTCTCCATTAAATATTTTATTTAATCATCGCGTGCCCCTTAGAATCATCGCGAGCGACTGTCGCAGTTTGCCCTCGCAGCATCGTGAGTCCTCTCAAGCTAGGTAATCGTTAACCTACAGTTCGAGCCATGAAAAGAGTGATATTAGGCTGTGGCAAGGCTGTTGTCCACACCTCTCCCTCAACCTCTCTAGTAGTCGTGTGTGTGACCCCTTTACTCCATATGTGAGTCTGGTCGGCAAGCTATCATCAGCCTGTATCATCAACAATCATGTCATAACATGTCCACATCATATCTTCAAATCAAATGTAATAGCACAGTAATTAAATCAACACAAATAGCACACTCCCTGACTCAATCCGATGTCCAAGGGGTTCCATTGATGCCTCGACATCCTCAAATTCCAACACCCTGCACACTCAGTAAAACCGAGTCAATAGCACCTGCCTATGTCAATGTAGTAAAACATTATGTCATCTATCATAATGCATCATAATCAGGGATAAATGTTTTAATATCATAATAGTCGAAATCACTTGCGAACAAGCGTCCTCAAAAAATAAGTTTTCTCAGTACAATAAAGATGAGTACAAATTTATCCAAGTATTGGTTGAATATATTTTTCATTAGACAAAAAAGTTGTTGGAGTGTTAATAACTCCAAATGGGATTACGACAAATTCGTAATGTCCATAAGGTGTCCTAAAATATGTTTTATTTATGTCTTCATATTTGATTTTGATTTGATGATAACCAGATCTTAAGTCTAGTTTAGAGAATATTTTTGGTCCTCCAATGTGATCAAATAAATCATTAATCCTAGGTAGAGGGTACTTGTTTTAAATCATCATTTTATTTAATTGATGATATTCAATATATAATCTTAGTGTTCCATATTTATTTTTAACAAATAATATTGGTTCTCGCCATGGGGAGACACTTGGTCTGATCTATCCTTTATCTAATAGTTCTTGTAGTTGAATTTTTAATTATGTTAACTCATGGACACTCATATTGTAAGGTAGCTTTGACACTAATGCAGATCCAAGTACTAGATTAATAGAAAAATCTATTTCTCTCCTTTGAGGTAATTTCAGTATTTCTTCTACGAATACATCATTAAATCCCCGAAGAACCGCAAATTATTTCAAACTTGGTTTGTTTTCTTTCTATAGAATATTTTTCACTTGGATAACATATATTTTGCAGCCTTTAGTCATGCA
>JASDQU010107004.1:52012-78565 GCA_032191745.1 Picea mariana | reverse complement strand
ATGCTTGTAAGTTGCCAAGAGATAAATCTAAGGGAACTCTATAACATCATTCCTTATTGTAAGGTTAGCATCCAGGTAGGCCTTAATTCTGTAGTGTGCAATATCAGATTATTAAACCAATCAATATGATTCTAAGTGAAGAAGGATTAAATGAAGGCGAGTAACAACTTCTTCTCACCCACTCTCTCTATATGTCCAAGTGTTACAAATTTATATCTGGCCATTAAATAAACAATATCCCCACTATATTAAGACACTACTCAAATGATATTTAACCATATCCCAAAAGTATTAGAACGAGATCCAATTGTATGGAACAATCCTCAAATTATATTAAACAATGTTCAATTTAGATTAGAACAAGACCCATTACGACAGTACTCACTCATCAATTATAAAAACCATGCACCATTTCATGAACCCAAACCCGCGAACAATTTATAATAAAAAAAAACTCTTCTTAACCCAATTAGAAACTATCTAGATTTAAATGAAAGGGCAAGGAACTGCATTAAGTTAACAGATAACCTTTAACCATTAAAATGAAATATCATAATACAATGAGACTTAAATATTTGATAAATGCAACTAAGGATTTAATTAACATTAGCCTCATCCGTAATTAAATTATCCATTCTTAATGATTGACAAAACAACTCTACATTTTACCACACAGCAATATCCATCTGAATTAGTTGAAATCAATGAAAGTTTAAGGAGGGAGAACTTTGTTTGCCAGGGACAGAGGTTGCCAGAGATGAAATTACAGAACAATACAACACGGAAATGCCAGACACCCATTGCAGAACGAATTCTCTGAACTAATTTTACAAAAACGGAAATGCCAATACACTCATTTCCAGAAGGCATTCTCAGAACTAAATTTTACAAAACGGAATGCCAATACACTCATTGCCAGAACGAATTCTCAGAACAAATTTTACCAAATGAAAATGCCAATACACTCATTGCCAGAATGAATTCTCAGAACTAAATTTTACAAAAACGGAATGAAAATACACTCATTGCCAGAACTAATTCTCAGAACTAAATTTTACAAAATGGAAATGCCAATACACTCATTGCCAGAACGAATTCTCAGAAAAAAATTTACAAAACAAAAATGACAATACACTCATTGCCAGAACAAATTCTCAGAACTAAATTTTACAAAAACGGAATGCCAATACAGTCATTGCCAAAATGCATACTCAGAACTAAATTTTACAAAAACAGAATGCCAATACACTGATTGACAAAACGATTTCTCAGAATAAATTTTACAAAATGAAAATGCGAATACATTCATTGCCAGAACGAATTCTCATAACTAAACTTTACAAAAACGGAATGCCAATACACTCATTGCCAGAACGAATTCTCAGAAATAAATTTTACAAAAATAGAAATGCCAATACACTCATTGCCAGAATGAATTCTCAGAACAAATTTTACAAAACGAAAATGCCAATACACTCATTGCCAGAACGAATTCTCAAAACTAAATTTTACAAAAATGGAATGCCAATACACTCATAGCCATATTTAAAAACACTCCCATTCAGATACAAATGCCCACAATCATATATAAATGCCCACATTAAAACAAAACGCCCAAAATCATATATAAATTCCTACAACAATATAAAATGCCCACAATAATATATAAACGTCCCCATTATTACAAAACACCCATAGCCATATATAAAAATGCCCACAGTCACATATAAACGCCCACAGTTATATATAAATGCCCACATTAAAACAAAACGCCCACAGTCAGATATAAACGCCCACCGTAATTTATAAACGCCTAAAGAACACCAATAAGAAATTGCAGCCAATAGTAAGAGAATGCAAGAGCCAAGGATAACTCATCAAAAGGATTGTAGGGTTATAACAGTCTAGGCGCAGAAAACAACAACAAGGAAACATGATGATCCAAAATTCAACACATCAATCATCATCATAAGGATTCATATACAAATTTAAACAATTTTCCTTTTATTCTTAAACAAACAAACGCACTTGGGTACCTGTGACCGATGATGAATAACTCGAAGATGCTATCCCGCACTTGAGCTCCGTGCCGCTCCCGCTCGCCAACCGTCGAGACCTCACCAGTACCTCCCAGCCAATCCTAGGGGTATTTTTCTTCCCCCTTAGCCCCCTGAGACGCAAAGGGGCCACACACTATCTAGATGGTACGTCTATCTCTCAGCTCGCCTCGCAAGGCCGAGCTACTACTCCTATCCAAGCTGAAAAATCCCAACTCCCCATAAGTAATCAGTCAAGTCACAAATCCAGCAGCGTAACGTTACACTAACAGTCGATCCCCCATTTCTTTCTTCTCTTCCCTTTCTTTTATAGAGTTTTAGAACTTCCATCTTTTTCCTAAATCTCATTTAATTTATGTTTTAAATAATAACTTCTAAAAACTCTTCTTCGTACAAGTGTCATTCATCCCCCACGTTTCTCCATTAACTATTTTCTTTAATCTATTAAATTGTCTTAATTCCATCACCCACCTAGAGTTACTCCTAGGTGTCCCTAGATTCGCTTACAGGTTTTAAATACTTTCTGTAAAATGAAGTTGCTAATTTAGTTCAATTTAGAAGGTTCTTTATTGCAGATTCTTAACTAAGTTTACCTCGCTTTTTACCATAAGTTCCCTATTTCCTTTATTATGTTTCCTCCATTCCTTAGTTTCCTAATTTTTATTATTCCCTTCTTTCCCCTTTTCATTAGAGAAAAAAATGGCAGTTGTGCAAATTAACCTCTTTTCCTTTTTATTAATGATTTAGTATCTTTTACACTTTCACAAGTTAAACAATTAAATTCTTCTTTACAATTTTAAATCCACATATTTTAATTAAATTCTTACTCTCTTCATTTTACCCCAAAATTTTTATGAAGACTAAAAACTATTACTTAAGTGGTTTTTAGTTTAATTTTTCGTTTTTTTCACTTTTATAGGGTAACTTTTCTTAAGGTTAGACAAAATTTTACCCCTAGAGAAGTTTTAGACTTAGGACTTAGATTTTGAACTGGGCAACATTTAATTAGGGAAGTTGTTCAAAAATTTATTAATGTGTTAAATGTCGTAGGGCCATCTAGGTTTGTTCCTTCATCATCATCAACGCGACGTGCCCTTCAGGACGCACTACATGCTCTAACGGTGCCACCTTCCTCTAGTGTTTATTTTGCGCGACGTTCCCTTCAGGACGCACCACGTGCTCCAAGGGTGCCACTCACCTCTTGTCTTTCTTTTTCACGATGTGCCCTTCAAGATGCACCACGTTCTCCAAGGGTGCCACTCGCCTCTTGATTGATTGGTAGACATCAATAACCCTTAGAGTCAACACTCCGCCAGGTGAACTTGCGGGAGACTAAGGGCTTCTAAGGAATAAGCCCCCCGCCTTATTGCGCGCCCCTTAGAATCATTGCGAGTGACTATTGCAGTCTGCCCTCGCGGCATCGTGGGTCCTCTTGAACTAGGTAATTGTTAACCTACAGTTCGAGCCACGACAGGAGTGCGAATAGGCTGTGGCAGGGATGTTGTCCATGCCTCTCCCTCAACCTCTATGGTATTTGTGTGTGTGGCCCCTTTACTTCATGTGTGAGTCTATTCGGCAAGCTATTGTTATCTTGCATCATCAAAAATCATATCAAAACATGTCCACATCATATCATCAAATCAAATGTAATAGAACAGTAAATAAATCAACCCAGATAGCACACTCCCTGACTCAATCCGAAGTCCAAGGGGTTCCATCAATGCCTCGGCATCCTCAAGGTCCAACACCCTGCACACTCAGTAAAACCGAGTCAATAGCACCTGCCTATGTCAATGCAGTAAAACATCATGTCATCTATCATAACGCATCATAATCAAGGACAAATGTTTTAATATCATAATAGTCTGGATCACTTGTGAGCAAGTGTCCTCAAAGAATAAGTTTTCTCAGTGTGCCAGAGTGGTATGTTACATTAATACTATTTTAAAGTTGTTTTCATGTTCTTATTCATACTTTTAATATATTAATACATCATCAATAAATATCAGTACAAATTTATCCAAGTATTGGTTGAATATATTGTTCATTAGACACAAAAGTTTTTGGTGCGTTAATAACTCCAAATGGGATTATGACAAATTCGTAATGTCCATAAGGTGTCCTAAAATATGTTTTATTTATGTCTTCATATTTGATTTTGATTTGATGATAACCAGATCTTAAGTCTAGTTTAGAGAATATTTTTGCTCCTCCAACGTGATCAAATAAATCATTAATCCTCGGTAGAGGGTACTTGTTTTAAATCATCATTTTATTTAATTGATGATATTCAATATGTAATCTTAGTGTTCCATATTTATTTTTAACAAATAATATTGGTGCTCGTCATGGGGAGACACTTGGTATGATATATCCTTTATCTAATAGTTCTTGTAGTTGAATTTTTAATTATGTTAACTCATGGACACTCATATTGTAAGGTAGCTTTGAAACTGATGCAAATCCAAGTACCAGATTAATAGAGAAATCTATTTCTCTCCTTCGAGGTAATTTCAGTATTTCTTCTACGAATACATCATTAAATCCCCGAAGAACCGCAAATTATTTCAAACTTGGTTTGTTTTCTTTCTATAGAATATTTTTCACTTGGATAACATATATTTTGTAGCCTTTAGTCATGCAATTTTTAAATTGCATTGCTAATATTTGTCTAACAAAAACCAGTTTACTGATTCCTTGCATTATTCATGATACTTCATTTTCATCCTTGTATACAAATGATTTTTCATAACATTTTAGTACAAATTTTTTATTTTCTAACCATTCCATTCTAATAAGTATGTCATATGATCCTAAAGGTAGTACATTTGAGTTTATATTTGTATCCTGGACACTTATATTCAGCTCAAAATCTCGAATGATTTATGTTACCTTTCTTTTTTGCATGTTGATAATTCTACTAACCAGGATTTAGTATCCTTTACTTTCTTCAACTTCTTTGAGTCTACTAAATTTCGGGTAACATAACTTAAACTAGCTCATGGGTCAATTAAAATAGATACTTTCCTTTTATGAATCTTACCTTCAATCTTCACAATAGTGGATTGATGATCTACTTGCATGCCATCGAGAGTTGCGTTGATTCTATGAATAATTTTTCCAATATATCTAACTATTAAAGCTTCTTGTAAGTTATGGATATTTTTTCTTGCAACATTTCAATGGTTCTCTAAGACTATCATTTGTTTTCTTCAATACCATGTTAATCACCTTGCCTCCTTGTACTTGTGGTGCATTTATGTGGGATTTATGTTCTTGATGTACTTTGGACATGTTTCAAAATGATGAAGGTTTGAAACTATTTTTCTTTTGATTTAGCTTCCCTTGCTTCTTTTCTCTCCATGTTTTTGGATTTTCATAACGTTGTTTGTACTGATCATAGAAGATTATTTCATTTCACAGTAATTCATTCAACGTTTTTGGGTTATTGAACTCTATTATTTCCTTGTATGATTGAGGTAAACAAATTAGAAACCTTTGAACTTTTACCTTTTCATATTATATATAAGGCACAAATCTCAACAATTCTATAAACTTAGTAATTAAATCCTCCGTGGACATTTATCCTAACTTTAGTTCATAGAACTATTTTTTTTTCCTCTCATAATAAGTTTCATACAATTGTTGTCCATACAATATATAAAATCAAAGATGTTGTCCATAAAATATATATTTTAAGGAAAAAATCGTGGAGTTAAAATGATATTGTTGCCTTTTAATCAAGGAAATGCAATATATAATGATGTCGAAATAAAAGGAAACATGGTTTAATAAATACACGAGTTTCTATCTATGAATTATATGATGTCACTATTTATTAAATATATGATGTCATTGTCCATTAACACAAGATATTTCTATGTAAACCAGGGTCAAATTAGCTATGTACAATGCCAAGAAAAACACCGAGGTGCTACCTATGTTGGGAAAATCGCCATGAGATTAGTTGTGTAACTACATTTCAAGAGAATTTAAACTCTAAAACAATTTCCATCTCAACCATGAAAAATCGCTATCAAGATTCATTGTAAAGAAACAAAAATTATGTAACAACGCAAACAAATCCAAAAACGTAGACAATATCAAGGCGATTCATTGTAAGGAACGAGAATTATGCAACTATGCAGACATATCCAAAAACACAAACATCATCAAGGAAATTCATTGTAAGGAACAATAATTATGTAACAATGTAGACACATCCAAAAACATAGACATTATCAAGGTTGTTTGTAGGGAAAAATAAATAAACCAATACAGAGGGGCAATATTATAATATTTTCTTATTCATAAAAAATTAATTGAACTCTATGGCCCCTGAGAGGTCCATCTTTAGGGAAATCAGTAAATGACTATGTAACTCTGAGAGATCGGGTTCTCTTCATGGAAACATTGCAAAGATAATTGCACTGTCTATTTTGAGATCTACGTTATTAAGAAAATTATGCATTAATACTTGTTTCCATTCAATCATAATTCAGATAAACAACACCATTTCCTAGAAGATCTAAACTGCAATAGGTATCCACAAACAATAACTGGAATGACAATTATTTTATCCAATATCCATTTAAAAAAAAAGGGAGCCGCAAAGACTCGACTAGAATTCTAAATTACAAGGCCTCCACAGGTCCAAAGAATTAACGACACTAGAAATAGATGGAATCAAAACAAATATTTATAAACATAGATTTAGGAAAATCTTGTACATTCAAAACTAGTTAGATGACGATATACTTCTTTCAGTTAAGCTAATGGAGTATACAAGAAATCCCTTAAAAAAAGGGGATAAAATAAAAACATTAAAGGAGGTGTAGATTTATCAATCAAGAACGCAAGGATTTCCATTCAACTTAGAGGTTTATCATTCACAATGCAAAGTTTTATCAATAAAAAACAGAGATACTCAATCATAAGAAGGCGCAAAGACCAATCATTCGACAATGAATCAATTGCAAACGCAGGGATACTAATTCACAAGAAGGCACAAGGATTAGAGATGAATCATAACAGAAAAATGCAGAGACAAGTAAGGGACAGATAGCTAGGAGAAACTTATCCTTCACTTATTATCCATTGACAAGAAAAAAGAGAATTTGAATCTATAGGTCTTTAAACATCGTAGTGACAACTGTCGATTTGGCTCCTGGTCGACTGCTCAGGCATAGATTAATAACTTAAGGATAAGGTATGGAAGATAAAAACACAATCTCTTTGTAATAATAAATAAAACCAACACAGAGAAGTCGTTGTGATCGGAAGTTGGGTTCACCATGGGAAATCAATTTAGAATACAACAAGCAAGGGGATTACAAATATCGTAGGAAGTTAGGTGCAAGAAAGCTCATGGCACTGCAATCTTCAACTGAGGATAGAAAAATAACATGTGTAAATTAAATTTCATTGCAAGTATAAACTTTAACAAGCGTACCTTAGCGAAACGTGAGTTCTCTGTAGTTGTTTTCCCCCACCCGCTTTGACTAGCTCCCGCTTACTGACCGATGTGACCTGACTGGTACCTCCGATCCAACGCTATTGGTACTCTTCTTCCCCCTCAGCCTCCCAAGCCGAAAAGGGACCACACACACAATATCAGAGAATAGATAGCACCAGATCGCCTTGCAAGGTCGAGTTACCACTCGTTATCCAAGTTGGGTATCCCAACTCCCACAAGAGAAGTTCAATCAAGACAAAAATTTAGTAGCGTAGCCTTACGCAAAAATATGATATCCATACTCCTTCTCCTCCATCCTTTTTATAGAGTTTTCAAGTAATTAGTTTCCCAAATTCTCATTAAATTCCTTTTTCATTTAATTAATTAGGAAAAACCTCCCCATACACATGTTGCCCGATCTCCTAGTTGCACTAGAAAATTAATTTTATTAATCAATTAATTATTCATATTTCCCTCACCCACCTAAAACCATTTCTAAAAATGCTCCTTGTTGTCCCAATATACCCTTACAAAACTTAAATGACTTATGCCTTACTTAATTCCTGGTTGAGTTCATAAATAGCAAGTTCCCAAGGAAAGATTCCTTACTAAGTTAGACATTCATCTTTTTCCTTATGTTTCCCCTTTTCTTTAGGTTTCTCCTTTTTCTTTAAGTTTCCTATTTCTTTTAAGTTTCCCTCTTTTCCCTTTTTAACCAAAAATCAATTTAGCAAGTGTAGATAAAACAACCATTTACCCTTTTTTGTTCTTTAATTAAAAATTAATTTAGCAAGTGTAGATAAAACAACCATTTACCATTTTTTTTCTTCAATTAAAAATTAATTTAGCAAGTGTAGGTAAAATAGCCATTTACCCTCTTTTATTTTTAACTAAAATTAAATTATCAAAAATAGATAAAACCAACCATTTCCCTTTTTAAAATTTTAATCCTCCAATATAATTTTGACTTTAATAAATAAATTTGAATTTCTCACCCCCCTTCTTCTTACATGCTTGTTTATTATTATTATTATTATTTGACCACATGTTCTACTTAGACCTAGGTTTTAATTTCAGTAGGTTGGGCGACATTTTTACTATGGAAAATTGTTTTTAAATCTTACTTATAACATAATTCATTTTAACGCTAACTAGGTTTATTCACTTACTAGTTAAAATCACAACATGCCCTTCAGGACACACTAGGTGCTCCAAGGGTGCCACTCGCCTCTTTAAGTTTTTCTTATGCGATGTTCCCTTCAGGACGCACTACGTTCTCCAAGGGTGCCACTCACCTCCTAACTGACTTGGTAGACATCAAAAACCCCGGGAATCAATACACTGCCACGTAATCTTGTGGGAGACTATGGGCCTCTAAGGAATAAGGCCCCTGCCTTATTGTGCGCCCCTTAGAATCATCGTGAGCGATTGTCGCAGTGTTCCCTCATGACATCGTGGGTATTCTCGAACTAGGTAATCGTTAACCTACAGTTCAATCCACGATCGGAGTGCTAGTAGGTTGTGGCAGGGCTGCTCCTACACCTCTCCCTCAAAGTCTATGGTTGTCCTGTGTGACCCCTCTACTTCACATGTGAGTCTGGTCGGCAAGCTATCGTTAGCCTACATCTATCAACAAATCATGTCAGCAATAATAATCAATCATCATAACATCTAATCATATGTATATATGTCACATCAACAACATTCAAACCCAATAGTCCACTCCCTTAATCGATCTGGAGTCCAAGGGGTTTCATCGATTCCTTTGCATCCTCGAGGTCCAAAGTCCTACACACTGAGGAGGACCCAGTCAATAGCACCTCTCTAAGTAAATACAACCAGATAACATATCATCATATCCATAATATCTCATAATCATCATCAAACGACCAACAATATAATAATTTAGATCGCTTGCAAGCAAGTTTCCTCAAAGAATAAGTTTTCTTAGTGCACGCAAGAGCGGGATGTTATAATCACGGGTTTTCATATTTGTCAACTTATAGTTAAAGTCCTTTAAGCTAAAAATATGGGTGTTCTCTTAGTCTTGTCAGCTACATGAAGGAAGAGGGATTTGATACTCTTTGCTTTATTACTTAACATAATCCCAGGTCTTGGTTTCAATTCTAATATAATATAACATTTCTAATGGTTTTCTACACCTTTCGAGTTAACGTTGATTAATAAACTATCGCATTTAAGTATGTTCGAAGTGATATGTTGGAAATTATTCCAAAGTTTGTCTTACTTCGGATCCATTACTCTTGATTCATTGTCTTCAATCTCGTATCTTCTGGTTAAAGATTTATAACAAAATAAAAATTGTTACACAAATTATGGGTAAGATGTATTGAATTTATGTTCTCTAGTTTTCTATAGAAACCTATTATTGTGCTCTCTTTTTATTTTCGTTTGTTTGTGGAAAAAAGAAAAAAATATAAGGACAGTGGTCAATAAGGTTTCTTTGAGGTTGAATCCCTTTAAGAAAAACGTGACTCATAATAATACGCTAATGTATGTTTCTATTGCTTTCATACTACCTACACTTAACCTATTAAAACATATGTTTTATCTATATTTTAATCATTTCTTGAAATTAATATGTTGTTGAGGAGGATGGAATTAAATTCTAATGATGGGTCTCTCTTTGGAATTGAGAGGGAACCCATCAGTTAATACCAATCCCACTTCTCCCTTTGCTTCAAGTCTCCTACAAGAGTATTATTATCTCGACCAGGCATTCGCTGCACCAAATCCGCAAAAGAAATGTAGTCCTTTTCTTGTTTAAGAAATGATAGAAAGGTCGTTCCATATATAATTCATCCATAATTCATTTTTTTTATGGGGATTTACTTGATATAAAAGGAATATACACAAGATAAGTTTTAGTCGATGATCTTCTTAATTCTCATTCCTGAAATTTTATTTTATGCTTACACTATTTTTTGAATGAAGATTTCCCTAATGTACTTCTTCATCATGTCTTGCAGGTGGAATTTAGTCGTTGCAGATAAGAAAGGAACGGTTTTAATATGTGAAAGGTACTCACGTTCCAGCTTAGTATCACATTTTTCCTAGTTCTTAATTCAGGAACCCCGGACTTGATTTGTATAAAGTACTTTGTTTTCTTGACAAACCTTCAAAAGTGAGAAATCTAATAAATATTCATAACATTATTTTGTTTTGAGTTTATCCCTTTATCTGTTATATTTTTAAAGTCATTACAAGTCTCGAAGAATATATAAATATATCCATGCTCTACAAACACTCGTTACCTATCTATGATATATTGCATTAGTACACATGATTTTTCTGTGGTGCTTTCTTTTTAATTCATACATTTCTCTTGTGAGAAAACATATTGGATAACCTCGAACATGAAATATAACACAATTAGAAAAGAATTACTTTAGGTTCTGAAATGAATTTACTTATGTATTATATTATACCTTATTATATTATACCTGTGGAGATCAAGGAAAAACAATGAAAATATATATCTGATAAAAGTTCATACTTGTAACCAGTTCATAATTGTAACCATAGGTTAACTTGTTCTTATTGCAATATGTAGCTTACTACCAAGAAAGGAAGTTATATATATATATATATATATATATATAAATCCCATATTTGATTTATTTCTATAGCCTACTAGAATTTTCCCATTTGTATATTATAGGTATTAATATTGATAATTTATACAATCCTAATGATATGTTCAATTTATGTTTCAAGGCATAATTTTTCGAGAGTTTAACCTTCGTGAGTTTATATAGAGCATATTCATATTCACTTTCTCATAATTTAGAAATCAAATGTATCTTTCCATATTACCATGAATAGTACAAGTAAATAAATTAACTTATATACTATAGATACATCTATATCACTCTAATTTTGTAGGTAACATAAAATTCAATCATTCATCAAGAGTAAGTATAGGTTAAAATGAATACATATATGTAACATTTAAGCTAGAAAAAAATGGAGCAACCATGATACACCCAACTGTATATGCAAAACAACCAATATTACTTCTCTTGATTACCCCCTATCCTGACCATGACTCCATAAGGGTGAATTGAGCTCCACTCCTTAGCCAAAAGTACCTCTGTACAGTTATGAAAAGTCATTTTCCTAACACATAAGTGCTCATGCACCAAATTTCTCTTTTCAACCACATACTAAGCAATGTCCTTCCTCCCACATATTTTGTATTTATGCTCTTTTCATTGCCTAGGACTTTTCTTCAAATCATTTCCCTCCTAGGGAATTCACAGCTTTACAAAAGGAAAACACTTGAAGTAAAACTTACAAGGTATGTGGATGGCTCATAGAGCTTAAAATCTGCTAGTTTGGCCAAGTGTACTTCAATTGATGTGTAACCATTACAGAAGGTGTAACATCCCCAACCACCAACAGGTCGAGCAATGCCACTAAAAAAGCCTTAACTTATCCTTTAAAGCTCTGATACCAATTGGTAACATCTCTAGCCACCCATAGGTCGGGAAACGCCATTACTCGACTCTGACTTAGCTCTGATACCAAACGGTAGCATCCCCGACCAACACAGGGACAGAGTAATGTTACCACTACGGAACACAGACTTATATAATAAATTTATTTTAATGAATTAAAACACTTAATCACAATAATCAAAGAATTATTTCTATATAGAATCAATGGAATTAACAATAGTTCATATACGCAACAGAATACATCATCACATTCAAGTATCACAGACATGCATAACATATAAATTAAGAATAGAATGATACTTATATTTTCAATTGGATTAACACCACCAAATATGTGCATACCTTCCATGAACCTCCCATCCATAGACCACGTTGCTCATCAGCTCAATAGTGGGTAACCCCCGAGATGGGACTAAGATCCAGGCAGGGAAAAGAAAATCCTATACTAGGCTGAGGTTACAGGAAACTGCACAGTGCAACTGGAAGGATTCTCTCCAAGAGCCTTCTTATGCCCACTAGTCACAGAATCTCATTCCCCACATGTCTGTCCCACCCCAGGAGTATACACCTTAACTATCACACAGTCCATCAGATGCTTCACCTCCCTTGCCTTGCGCTTCAAAAACAGGTCGGACTTGAATTCTCAGAGTTCTATAGCTGGTGTTGGACTCTCTCTCAAAGAAAACTACTTCCTAGATAACTCTCTCACCCAGAGAGAGTTGCTCAAAGGCCTGACAACCTGCCTTGTAATGTACTCCAAAATTTACATAATTATTTTTTTAATTAGGATACTTCGAGTTGATATTTTGTCTTCAAAACTTTGATACATTCATTAACTATACTATAGGGAAGTCCTATTTCCTATTTTTACTTTTCCTTTCATATTCCTTTAACTTACACTTACCTCTTCTCATCGCAGGTTGAGCTATATATGTGAGTATATGTATATAACTAATTTATTCTGATCTCATCAAAAGCTTTAAAACTAGCCATCATTTCGTTTTTGAGGCTTACATGACACTCATATCATATAGATGTGTAACCACCTAGAACTACTATCATATTCGTATGATAGTCATATATGTAAAATCATTACGAATTCCATTCCTATTTGTACAACCATAGGGCCTACTAGGGAAACATTAGACATAAATTAAATACCCTTAAAACAAGGTATCTTTCTAGGCTTGTATCAGGCACTATTTCGCATAGTTGAATTTAGTAATGACACCCATGCATGTAGAGGGTAAAAATCAAAGTGGCTATGATTAACGTTTAGCGCAACTAAACGTTCCCCTTCGATTAATGAAATTCATGCTAACTAATTCAAGAAAGGGTTAATGCATCAAAAACTAATTTCAACTTATAACCAGAATAGTAGGGGGCAAAGTTGTAACCTTAATTAGACTGCCAGCATACTTCACCATTAATATGCCTAGAAAACTGCAGAGATCGACGCTATCTCGACTTAAATAGCCTGCTTGCGACATTTTATATGTCCTGGGGTAAGTTCATTCAGTCCAGGGCTCAGATTATGTTCCCATTGTATTTTTGACATCTTACCATATTCACATGGCTCAGGTATGGTTTCCAACCATCACCATTACTCCATTCAAAGGGGGGTTCCTAACGTTATCATTTTCATTTCCCTCCTTGGCTATACGAAAAAATGCAAAACATTACAGACCATCCCCGTTTTGTATTCATCTCAGTATCGTGATCATGAATTTGTGGGCCTGGACTTTGTTCTGTGTGGAAGAGTATTTGGAAGGAACTTCCAGATGGACATCCTTCTGCAAGGTAAGTTGTCTCTTGACTGGTTTTCTCATTTGTAGCCAAATTTTTTATGTCATTAAGAAGGGTCATGTATGCTCTAGTTCATTCAACCAAATTTCTCGATAGCATTATTGGTTTGTTTTGTGGATTATTATAGTAATATGGTCTCGGCGTTACCCTAGCAACACTTAGGGTTTCCACATAGTTTCCCTTTTTCTCTGTACTAGTTTTCTAAACCAAGCTATTATATCCTGTGGAAAGAACTTGTTGTTGTGTCTTTAATGATTATGTCTTTGGGACATATGTTATTTTTAATTGAACTCTCAGATACCTTGTTACATGGCCTCATTCATCGTCTAGTTTCCTAGTTTCCTGTATGTAACAGGGTTTTATATCCAGGATTTTCTTGCTCAAGTTAAAATCATGCCTTTTGGTCGTAAAGAAGGTTGTTATCTCACGCTACTCTCCCAGCTTCGAGTTTTCTCCCTTGACTGTAACCAGGTTTTCTTAACTCTGAAATGATTAAAGGGGTCTTCAAACTAACTAAGTTAACAATCGTCCTAACCCTAAATCAAATTATTTGTACCCTACACTGTATACTATGAAAAATCAGGTTCATCCTCTTCATGTCCATTTACTTATAGTCTGAGCATATTACAAAGTTCATACGAGTATGGTGTTTTCGGCACAGTGTTGACCCTGTATTTTTCTTTTCCTTAACTAAACCAATTCACAGATGGTATTAGATAGATATTAGTGGTCTTATTGATCTATGGTTTCCAATTTAAAAACATGTAATTAGATTAAATATTTGGCCCATTCTCGTTATGTAACTCACGTTCTTCACTGTAATGGTAAATTGTATATTTTGTTCCTGCAATGTCTTTCGATATATCACTTCGGTTCTTATCACTGATTGTGGGACCTTGTGCTTGCGAGGGTACTCATCAGGGAGTCTTGGACTCCTCCTCCCCTTTCGGCCCGAAATTTTACTCATCTCGATGCAACAACAAAGGATTTCAGATCCCTCCATTTAAAGTTAAGTATGACTCTACAATTCCTTTCCCATTATTACTCATTTTATTTTATTCACCTTACCTCTGTTGAACGATTATTGATGGTATTTCTTAAAAAAATTTGCAAGGGTTTCAGCCACAAGACAATCATGGAAAACAACCTCTGCCATATACTTAAGAGGTATTCAAGTTCCATCCTGCCTCTTTCAAGAAGGGCCTCAGCGACCAATGGTAGAAATATTCGACTAAAGAGTTATCTCTCTGATAGAGATTTATTTGTTTTAACATTAGGTTTTACTTCTATTACTTGCCTTCATGGCCGAGTAAGAGAGTCGACCTTAAATTTTGTATTTGACCAAAATATTATGTCGAAATATACTGTGACATTATTCAAAACATTAATGGAATAGAAACTTTGAATAGATTTCTTGGTATAATGGAACTATTCTTCAACATTCTCGTATAATTGATATTGTGAATAATACATGTTTCTCTTCACTCCTGTGGCTTTGCTTTCGACCTTTATCTAGGAAAAATAAAAAGTGCAGAAAGTATTAATTCTTGTGTTTACTGTTGTAACGTTTTATCTTTGACTTGTATTAGTTAGAATGGTCATTTATTTTTATTATGAACTGTACTCAAAGTTTTTTGGAACTAATTGCCTCGCTTCCGAGCATGCAAATGTCTACAACTATTTGTTTCCCTGCCATGGTCAATGTTGATGGGATCTGAACATTAGTTGTTACAACAGGTCTTAGTCTATCAATGTAAGTAGATTAAAGATACGACACAGTAATTATATTTGGAACGTTTTCTTACACACACACACACACACACACACACACACACACATATATATTTGTGTGTGTGTATATATATATGTATACACACACACACATACACACACACACACACACATATGTGTGTGTGTGTGTGTGTGTGTGTGTGTATGTACACACACACACACACACACACATATACATACATATACATATGCGCAGAAATTTATAATTGTACAATGCCCTTTCTATGCCATCTACTGTATCGATTGCCGAATGAAAAATGCATATATATTATTCATATTTGTATTCATATAGTTACATAAATATTTTGTGAATTCCTATCATGGTAGAGTTTCATCCCGATTTGGGGTTTTATTCTGCACAGTTTGAAAACAAAAACTTGAATACTTTATCAACATATCATCTTATGACAGGTAGAAACCTCCAAAATTTGTAGTTGTATCTACATGGTTAATTTATTACTTTATATAGGATAACTTTGTCCTTTCCATGACTAATGCATAGTGGCTTTACAACGCTATTCACTATTTACATCCTATTCCTACCACAACTAAAAAAATACTTAATCACTTTATCAGTTCATTCATTATCATAACAATTATGTTCCTATGATAGATAACATGCTATGATCCTGTAGATATAGTCTTTAAACAAGAAAAATTATTTCTACAACAAGTAACCTATAAAAACTATGTAATTCCATCTATTCACATATGAACAATAAGGTGTGCATTTAGAAATAGAGGCTTGTATAATCATTTCAACAGTGCAGACACAACAATACGTAAAGTAGAGGAACATATATGAATAAATACTGGAACAACAAAGGGAACAACCACATTCCTCCCAACCTTATAACAAGGCAGTCAAATCACTTGTCCTATTCACCCCCTAGCCTGACCATGAATCCATGAGGGCTAACTCAGAACTCCTCCTCATCAAATGCATTTCATCTTAAAAGGTCTTCTCCTTGCCTCACACTCAGCAAGTAGTGTTCATAACAACAAACAATCAATAATGTTTTCCCCTAGCATACTAGGCAAGGTCCAACCTCCTCACATGTGCTATATATCCAAAATTATTTTTTCCTAGGTCTTTTCCCTCCCTTGGGAATTTTCATAGCTTTCTAAATCCCTGATTTTTAGGGGTTGCCAATGGCCAAATTCTTCATTTTCCACTTGTAACAATCATCCCTAAGGTAGTTCCAACATGTTCCCCACTCATAGAGTCATGGTCATTTGATTTCATCATGGCTGTTACATTTGTCTTCCATAAATAATTATAACATATTTTGTTTCATACAAGTGTCATAGTCAAGAAATTAGTTGGGTCAAATCAGGTCTGTGCTCAACAGTCATAATCATTAGTTACAATTAATTAAATTCGGAATTACTAAAAATGGCAACAATTTTCCAATTTTGAATTTACCAAAAATGAAATAATTTTCATAAGAAATCTCAAACTTAAAAATAAATCATTTTTGGGGATGTCACATGCCTCTTCATCCATGGGCCTAAAAACCCACTTCTTTAACTAGTTTCAACTCAATTCCCACAAGGTGAGGACAACAACCATTGGTCAATACAACTCAAGAAAATGGAAGGAAACAAGCCACACTCATTCCAGGAACTGCGTGGCCACAACCACCAACAACTTTGACACACACACGAAATAGACATATACAAAATGATCGGGCTTCACCGGAGACACGGCTCAACCCATGAGTTCTTACTAGGTTCAGGATGAGTGATGAGAGGACAAAACACAAAGGTCGAGTGCAGATGCCAAAATGGTTCAGATGCCCCCGATCCTTGCGAACTCAGGCCAAGGATGACAAAATGAGAGAGGAACCCCCAACACAATTGACTCATCAGTTTTAAATGCATTTTCTAGGGTCGACACTTGTCTTCCTGGAGCCGCATGAGTTCAACTTATCATGCATTCCTTTTATAAGAACTTAGGACAACACTCAACATGTCCACCTTAGCGTTCATGAAAAAACAATAAATGATTATCCCCTTTAGATGTAAGCCCCATAGCTTAGCCCCTACGCCCACACACTTAGCCTCCTCCCTTACCCAACCTTGTGGAACCTTAGTCCCCCATCACTCTTTCTTTGTGGTCGATATGCACACAGTGATGTTTATATTTTATTAATGATCTGCATAATTACATATACAAAATCAGGCTCCTAGCCTTTAACACCTAGGATCTCTATCCTAATCACCAAATAATCCTCCTAGCTTATTATAGCTCATCTCGCCAGCCTACAAAACATGTTTACAATACATAATATATTTAGGCTAATACTTGGGGATATAACAATCCCCTTCCCACAAGCACCGAACTGCATACCATTTTCCTGCAAGGCTTCATTTTCCATACTGCCAACAATTGTCAATATTTCATGTACATCATAATTCAATTGCACTATGTACAAAACCATATGCTGAACTTAGAATTTCCGACACCTAGAAATTCAATCACAATTACCCTAAAATTTAATAAAATAGAATGACTCATCATTCTATGCATATGCATGTTCATAATAATAGTTGTAATTCCACTACTTTTTTTGCACAAGAAAATTTCTTGTAGTCAATTCTCATGTGACTACTTGACTTGCAACTTTCCTATTGCAATGTCTAGCAACTCCTAAAATGTCCTCAACTTCATGAGTTCACAACATTTCAGTTGTTAGTAAAAGTTATTTCCATGCAATAATATATATGCGTGTACTTAAAAAAACATTCAATCGATGCATTTAGTATACAATTCTATCACTGATTATGCATGAGTACAATTCTCAATGCATACTTATTCAGTGCACCCTGCATTGAATTACATAATGCTCTTTATCTCAGTCATGTATCTCACCATCCATAAGTTGGAATTCTAGCCAATGTGTTGACTCATTCTCCACACACTTCCTATTGTCTTCCCAATTAATTGGATGCCTTCCTTTTCGACCTGAACACTACACCAAGAATATAATTATGTGGTGTTCATTAATGCTAGCAAAAAGGTTGCAGTCTAAGTTTTATTTAAAGGTAGGAATCTTTTAGTACCTATGTGGTTCATAACCTTTCCATATCCATTCCTTTCCATATCCAACCAGGTCTTGGTCTCATACATGACTAGCTTACTGGCATTCATTCCTATAACCAGTTCTTATCTTTAATTCTTTGTTATTACCCCATAACCAAATTAACATGACATTCTACTATGTCAGTATGTGCATTCAGAAGATAAAAAGATTTGAATTAATACAAACCTCCAACCTTTACCACATCTAGTGGTATGCATTCAATAATATAATCTTGTGATTTATAAAATAACTCTGGCTCAAGAAATTCTTACCTAAATTTCCTTTCAGCAATTATGAAAAAAGAGTAATAAAAACTCATACTGACATGACTGCCATTAATAATTTTTATACTACCTGAAAGTCTGATGGAAGTAGAATATTTCATGGTTATTTTATCAAACTTATAACCATCACTTCAACTCTCTGTTTCTTCATTCCTTAAGAAACAACATCACCAACAACACTTTCAAACATGAAAGAATTCTTTCCTCTGGATGACTCAACAATTTGTAACATACTTGTTGCCACAGAAATTGCAGCAACTTCTTTCTCCCTATAAAACTTTTCCTTGTTGATCCTTGAAGTTTAAAATTCTTCCTAGATTCTTGAATCTTTTTGTTCTCTCATGGTAGTCACTGTACATGAATATTTCTTCCATGAGCACTTTCGACATAGTGCCCCTACCTCAGTACGGTTTGTTGACCTCCCGGTCAAAGGATATTTCAAACTTATGAGTTGCATTGACTCTTCGGGCTCGTGATTGAACCCAAAAATATTATACACAAGCCCCCTTTCCCCCTTTAGGCATAGGTCTTGACAGAACCACGAGATTATTCCTACGATCTTCCAAAACTCAAAGTTTCAAGCACTAGCCCCTTTTTCATTAGCCCCTGGGCTATGACCTCATGGAAAATTGTGATTGTGGGTGTGGGAAAGTGTGGTTTTAGGCCAACCCTCTTTTCTCCCTACAATTCACCTCCAGCTGCCATGTATCACTTTGTTAAAATCATGGTATAAATTGCGGCTGACTCTCATACTTTTAACGTCCAAGCAAGTTTTGGCCCTGCAATCTAGCCCATCCGTCGATATCCAATTTCTTGGAAATGATATGCGATAAACGATTTCTATCTATCCTCCTTCCACATGTGATCCCAGTTCTACACGATCTGTCGACACATAGCTCCCTTCTAAATCAGTGGCTATGATTGATTCTGGCTCTCCAGCCCTCGGGAGTTTGAACTCTCAACTATCTTCTTTTCCCCATATAACAATCTTCTAGAGTGGAAGATATATTGACACCTATCCTAAACAATTGAACTGTTCTGATGAAATATGGCTCTTTGGCCTTTGAGAGTTCTCACGTCTCCACACACACAAATCTCCATAGTGAATTTCCCCGAAGTGACATATCTTCTGCCACGTGTCCTCTCCAAATCAACGACCCTGATTCTCTTCGGAACTTCGGCTCTTTCTGACCAAGACTAGATCAACGGTCCTTCGATATCCTCCTCGATCAATGATCGAGATCTCCTTCGAGACTTCAACACTTTCATTCTCTACTTTCCTCTGGATTGCTCCATACCCAGAGTTCCAGATCTCCCACCACGCATCCACTTTCAGATCAATGACCAATATTTACTTTGGTTGTTTCTCCTCCTCCTTTTCCACAAACTTGTGAAGTTGTCGATCTTACGCCACCTATCCTCCTTGATGATGGATGAACCCAAATCACTTTGGGAGTTTGACAAGTCCACTTCTCCTACACACACAAGGGTTAAGTCTTGTTCTCTTACTTCCGAATCCAATGGTCGTTGGTCCTTCGCGCTTAGACCTAATGGATGGGATATGTTCCTCTCCTCTGTGATTCATTTGTTTTTTTGGGCATTGATCTAATGGTCCAGGATTCTTCCCACAACCGATCTGACGGCTATTGTCGCCTCTCCTCTTGATCTTTTGACTTCTTCCACCTTGGAAGATTTTGTCAGTGTTCAAAGGATTTGACCTTTGACCTTTCTCAGGCGATTATGCCTCTTGGATCTCATCTTCTCTCTCGAAAGCATTATCTCTTCTGAGATTTAGGATTTATAATGAGTCCATATCCCACACACTCCTTGTGTTATCTCTTTTGAGATTTTCGATTTACTCAGTCTCCTAAGGGTCTCGATCCTTCTGTTTCCTTTCAAAGGAAAACATTGTGCCCTCCTAGAAACCTTCTTCTCAAAGCCCACCTTGTTGAGGGTTTTCTATAGAGTGTTCAACAACTCCGTGAGTATCTTCCTCTAATACTCTTCTTCCTGAACTCGACAAAGATTTCTCTCTGTGCATACTTGCACTTGCTTGATGCCCACCTAGTAGAGCCCTATAGAGGTCTCAGTGACTCTATCTCTCTCTGAACTCAACATAGAGTTATTCTTATGCACTCCTTGCACCTTCGTTCATGAAGGTTCAATGATATCTATCCCGATCTTCTCTGAGGTTAACTTACCTCTGTCAATGCACTCCTTACAGACAATGTGCATTGCTTGCACTCGAAAACTCAAAGAAGAGAAAAAATTGAAACTTATTCAATACTTCACCAGTTTACACATTCAAACCAATCTTATTTAAGAAAACGTTCAAATTTTCTTTTATTTTTGATCTCTTCTATGCTTTGTAATCATTTTTGGGCATTAGCCCCCTTCTCTTAGTCCCCAATCCATGTGATCATGGACTGAGACCAAGGACTAGATCACTAGGTGCTTATGCAGGCCTTCGGCTTCAAAAGATTTCCAAGCACCACACAACAATCTCTCATAGTTTAGATTACCGAACTCATGAAGTAGGGCAGATCAACCATCCACATCTACTTAGGATCCGATGATTGACACTCACTATGGAACCTCAGGTCTCTAAGTTCTGGGTCTTCGGGACTTCGAAGCTTCAAAGGATCTCGCATCCACACATATGAATTGTTAATCTCTGAAGATTCCCGAGCACCCTTGGTGATGTCATTACATCACATCACTTATGTTTTCCAATTGCGGTGGCATGCGGTAGTGGTTTGGAGTAACCTGCCTTTCTTCCCGCAATTCTTCTAACGATGACATGTAACCCCTTGGTGAAACCTTGGTTTGGATTGTGGCACCGCCTTGGATAATTAACTTCCGTGCAAATTGGGTCCCTGCAATTCCTCCTAGCCATCAATCTAGATGTATCGTTATCAATGCCAGTGTGAGTCCTTTGACCTTTAACTACATTATGTAACCTAATCCCCACTAGCCCTGCTCATACGAAAGTCCACATGGTGGAATACTGGCGTCTGATACGTGGCCCATTCTGATGGGTGACACGCATCACGTTCCAAATGTCATTTCATTCTTCCATGGCTTGAAATCCACTTACACTTGGCACACAACCCATGTGTCCATGTCACCTCCAAGTGGCGTCATCATGACTCATTACTTTGACTCTTCGGAAGATTCTTCACTTCACTACTATGTTTAACCTTTTTAACATTGGCCTCATCGAACGATCAAGCTATCCTCTCCAGATATATAGTGTAGATCCACTTCAAAGCTTCAAGCTTCAGCCCTTTTCTTGTTTCTAGCATCATACATCAGTGAAGTCACGAAGTCCGAAGGGCTTCTAGTGTAACTCCTCTTCACCTTCCCCAAATCTGATAGTCGTAAGGGATTTCCCTTCCTTATGAAGAGATCCTACGACGCAGAATAGACTCTGATACTCTAAGAATTTCCAAAGGAATTCACGACTAACTTCCTTGCAACATTACCAAATATGACAGTCATGAAGGATTCTCCTTCTCCCAAACATATCCTAAGGTCCACATTACTCTGCATCCCAACACCACTTCTGTCATGGTTTTACGATACCACTGTTCCTCTTGAGCTTTGTAACACGACCAAGGTAACTTATTGGCACTCAGGAAGGTTCTGGGGGTTGAAATTGGTCTTCCATACTCAATTTTCACTTGAAACTTCAGGTCCAATGACCACTTATCCAACCCATTCATGATCAATGTTTGAAACCTTGGCTCTAAATTTGAATTTTGTCCATTCTGACAACAATTCTTTTCCAAAACAATTTTTTCAACTAGCACTAACATAGGCCATCCATGCTCAGTGTTGAAACCATGGATCTCATACCAATTTGTAACATCCCTAGCCACCAACGGGTCAAGAAATGTCACTAACACAACCTTAACTTAGCCTTTAAATCTCTGATACCAATTTGTAACATCCCCAACCACCCACAGGTCAGACAAAGACACTACTCAGCTCTGACTTAGCTCCCATCCAAAATTGTAGCATCCCTGGCCAACACAGAGACCGAGTAATGTTACCACTACGAAACACACACTTATATAATATATACATTTTAATGAATTAAAACAATTAATCACAATAATCAGAGAATTACTTCTACCATACAGAATCAATGGAATCAACAGTAGTTCATCTACGCAATGGAATATGTGATCACATTCAAGCACCACAGACATGCATAACATATAAATTAAGCACTGATGGATACTTTTCTTTTCAATTGGAGTAACACCACCAACTACATGAAAACATTCCATGGAGTTCTCAACCATAGACCACACTTCTCATCACGCTCAACAGTGGGTCACCCACGAGCTGCGACTAAGCTCCACCTAGGGCAAGGGAATCCTAGACTAGGCTGAGGTTACAGGAAACTGCAAAATGCAACTAGAAGGATTCTCTCCAGGATCCTTCTTATTCCCACTACTCATATAATCTTATTCCCCACATACTTGTCCCACCCTAGGAGTATACACCTTCACTGTCACATAATCCATCAGATGTTTCACCTCCCTTGCCTTGGGCTTCAAAAAAAGGTCGAACCAGAAATCTCAGAGCTCCGTATCTAGTGTTGGACTCTCTCTAGGAGAAGACTGCTTCCTAGCAAACTATCTCACCTGGAGAGAGCTTCTCACAGAACTCACAACTAGCCTCTTCATCCACGGTCCTGACAACCCGCTTCTTCAACGAATTTCAACTCAATTCCCACAAGGTGAGGACAACAACCACTAGTCAATACAACTCAGGAAAACAAAAGCAAGCCACACTGAGTCTAGGAACTGCGTGGCCATAACCGTCAACAAATATGACACACACATGACACAAACATATACATAATGCTTGGGCGTCACCAAAGATGCAGCTCAGTCCACAGGTTCTTACTAGGTTCAATATGCATGACCAGATGAAAAAACACAAAGGTTGAGTACAAAGGCCAAAACGGTTTAGATGCCCCCGATCCCCACGAGCGCAGGCCGAGGATGACAGAATGAGAGAGCGACCACCAATACAAGTCACTCATTAGTTTTAACTACATGCGCCAAGCTTGACACTTTTCTTCCTGGAGCTGCATGAGTTCCACTTAGCACACGTTCCCTTTACAGGAAATTAGAACAACACTCAACATGTCCACCTTATCCTTCATGAAATAATAATAAATTATTATCCTGTTTAGAGGTAATCCCCCTAGCTTAGGCCCACGCACTTAGCCTCCTCCCTTACCCAACCTTGTGGAATCTTAGTCCCCTGTCACTCTTTCTTCATGGTCTATCTATAAGCAATGATTATTATATTTTATTAATGATCTAGATAATTACATATGGAAAATCAGGCTCTTAGTCTTTAACACCTAGGCTCTCCGACCTAATCACCAAATAAGCCTCCTATCTTATTATAACTTGGCTCACTAGCCTACAAAACATGTTTACAATACATAATATAACTGGGCTCATCCTTGGGGATATTACAAAAGGAAACCAAAACTTTCATAGGAGAATGACAAAGAGTTAGGGTATGAAATTCTTACCAGGAGCGACTCAAACCCGAGATGGATTTCCTATGGAAGAATGTCTATACCATCCAGAGTCAACATTCCTTTCTGATGGGTACCATCAAACACAACAAAGGGCCCATCATTAGATAAAGTATCCAAAAATATACCTTCAGTAAAAAGGAAAAATTACATAAGAAGCTAAATGTAACCAAGGCATTCATCTCTTAGAGAAACCTGTAAGGTTTCCAAACCCGTAATCAAGACAAGGTCAGGAAAGAAATGGTGATTGGAGTATTGCACAAAATAAAGAAAATGTACATAGCACCTTCAACCAAAATTTATCAAATAATCACCTTCGACAATTGTAGAATTGGAACCCAGTAATAGAAATTACAAAATCATTTATCAATTAAGGGTGAAAACACTAAGCAAGTTTTCTCCCAAGCTCCCGAACGACTAGGAAAATATAGATCTTTGACCGTAGAAGAAATATATGCAAGGCTATGTACATGTATGCGACCCAAAAACCCAAAAGTTCAAAGACAAGAAATGGAACTCCAAATCCTTATGAACTCAAACCAGAAGGTACCCTCAATCTCCGCTAGAAAATTTCCAAAGAAAATAATGTTTGAAAACTATGCAAGGCGCTCGGGACATACCCTCCCCGCTCTTGTTCCAATAAGTCACACTCGACAAACATAAGGGTTGCCAGAAGAGGTTGGGGATGGGTGTGAAAATTAAGAACATGGGGTACATCAAGGTTGACATTAATAATTTCCAATCACTCATGTACTATAAGACAAAGCATGATTAATGTTTCCCAAATAAATCGTAACTATGATATGATTATTGGTTTAATCCTTCAACTATTTTCACACTTGAACGGTCTGGGAAAACCACTAGTAACGTGCAATGACTTTACTAGACATAAAAATCAAATGAATTATTCCACCAACTTTGGTTAACAAAGAAAGGTTCCGACAGGGGTCCCCTTTGGAGTAACCAACGAAGGTTGTAATGCATAAATCATACCATCGGAATTGTAACATAAGATTATATCCCTACCACATGAATTATAAMATAKATTCRATTTGWKTCATGAAAACTATAACATAGGTCAACCAAGTAAAYTTGCACATGGAACTATTTAAGGTAAAGCTTCAAAGGTAAGAGATATCTTATTAATGAAATTTAGATAATTGATTAATGTTCTTTACTTAGTTCGGAGTAAAATATTGTGGTATAGAAAAAAAATGTATGGGTATATCACACTGTGTATCCTCAAAATTAATCCACATCGAATGCGAGTGTGTCATATCTAGAATTGCATTTAGTTGTATTAGCATTGATTTACCATGGAGAGTCGTCATAACCATGTTATCCCACATACAACCAGAACCAAGTTGAGGTCAAATGAACCGTTTTCTTGTGCACAAATCCTTGGTAAGATTATTTATCATGGTTTTATCCATAACCATATTTGTGAGGTTAACTGGCAGTCGCGATAGTTCAATTTCTCGTTTAATCATCTTTATTGTTTTCATGGGGGAACACGAAGGAGGATCTAAGTGGGCCATGGAAGCACATGCCGACCAGACATGTGGTATCCTGTGTCCATGGGCATTGCATGAAGACTTTAGTGGGCATACGAATCGTGGGAATTCTCTAAAATCATTGTCTATCATTATTTAAATCAATTATTTGTCATTCATTAAATCAAATTCCGTTGATTTTGATATATTTTTCTTCATTAACTTATCATTAAGTGATGAGATTTCATTTCTCTCTAATCTTAGGAAGAATATGATTCTTGATTTTCTCTTTTTTAAGTAAAGTTTTTTTGGACATTAATACCTTCCCATCTATTTAATGTATTTTTCTAAATCAGATAATCTAACTTATAAAATAATCAACTCACTCATCAACCAACTAAACCACAACATCATCTTATTTCACACCATCCAACTAATATTTCTCACTCCTCATCCAACTAAAGCACATCATCATCTTATTTCACACCATCCAACTAATATTTCTCTATGTTCTAGGATTACATTTACTCT
>JASDQU010107004.1:41068-51685 GCA_032191745.1 Picea mariana | reverse complement strand
TTTCCAACCATCAACATTACTCCATTCAAAGGGGGGTTCCTAACGTTATCATTTTCATTTCCCTCTCTGGCTCTGCGAAAAAATGCAAAACATTATAGACCATCCCCGTTTTGTATTCATATCACTATCGTGGTCATGAATTTGTGGGCCTAGAATTTGTTCTGTGTAGAAGAGTATTTGAAAGGAACTTCCAGACGGACATCCTTCTACGAGGTAAGTTGTCTCCTGACTTGTTTTTTCATTTGTAACCGAATTTTTTATGTCGTTAAGAAGGGTCATGTATGCTCCAGTTCATTCAACAAAATTTCTCGGTAGCATTATTGGTTTGTTTCGTGGATTATTATAGTAATATGGTGTCCGTGTTACCCTAGCAACACTTAGGGTTTCCACATAGTTTCCCTTTTTCTCTGTACTAGTTTTCTAAACCAAGCTATTATATCGTGTGGAAAGAACTTGTTGTTGTGTCTTTAATGATTATGTCTTTGGGACATATGTTATTTTTAATTGAACTCTCAGATACCTTGTTACGTGGCCTCATTCATCGTCTAGTTTCCTAGTTTCCTGTATGTAACGGGGTTTTATATCCGGGATTTTCTTGCTCAAGTTAAAATCATTCCTTTTGGTCATAAAGAAGGTTGTTATCTCACGCTTCTCTCCCAACTTCGAGTTTTCTCCCTTGACTGTAACCAGTTTTTCTTAACTCTGAAATGATTAAAGGGGTCTTCAAACTAACTAAGTTAACAATCGCCCTAACCCTAAATCAAATGATTTGTACCCTACATTGTATACTATGAAAAATCAGGTTCATCCTCTTCGTGTCCATTTACTTATAGTCTGAGCGTATTACAAAGGTCATACGAGTATGGTGTTTTCGGCACAGTGTTGACCCTGTATTTTTATTTTCCTTAACTAAACCAATTCACAGATGGTATTAGATAGATTTTTGTGGTCTTATTGATCTATGGTTTCCAATTTAAAAACATGTAACTAGATTAAATATTTTTCCCATTCTCATTATGTGACTCACGTTCTTCACTGTAATGGTAAATTGTATATTTTGTTCCTGCAATGTCTTTTGATATATCACTTCGGTTCTTATCACTAATTCTGGGACCCTGTGCTTGTGAGGGTACCCATCAGGGAGTCTTGGGCTTCTCCTCCCCTTTGAGCCTGGAATGTTACTCAGCTCGACACAACAACAAAGGATTTGAGATCCCTCCATTTAAAGTTAAGTATGACTCTACAATTCCTTTCCTATTATTACTCATTTTATTTTTTTCACCTTACATCTCTTGAACAATTACTGATGGTATTTCTTAAAACTTTGTGCAAGGGTTTCAGCCACAAGACAATCATGGGAAACAACCTCTGCCATATAATTAAGAGGTATTCAGGTTCCATCCTGCCTCTTTCAAGAAGGGCCTCGGCGACCAATGGTAGAAATATTTGACTAAAGAGTTATCTCTCTGATAGAGATTTATTTGTTTTAACATTAGGTTTTACTTCTATTACTTGCCTTCATGGGCGAGTAAGAGAGTCGACCTTAAATTTTTTATTTGACCGAAATATTATGTCGAAATATACTATGACATTATTCAAAACATTAATGGAATAGAAACTTTGAATAGATTTCTTGGTATAATGGAACTATTCTTCAACATTCTGGTATAATTGATAATGTGAATAATACATGTTTCTCTTCACTCCCGTGGCTTTGCTTTCGACCTTTATCTAGGAAAAATAAAAAGTGTAGGAATTATTAATTCTTTTGTTTACTGCTATAACATTTTATCTTTGACTTGTATTAGTTAGAATGGTCATTTATTTTTATTATGAACTGTACTCAAAGTTTTTTGGAACTAATTGCCTCACTTTCGAGCATGCAAATTTCTACAACTATTTGTTTCCCTGCCATGGTCAATGTTGATGGGATCTGAACATTAGTTGTTACAACAGGTCTTAGTCTATCAATGTAAGTAAATTAAAGATATGACACTGTAATTATATTTGGAACGCTTTCTTACACACACACACACTCACACACACACACATATATATATATTTGTGTGTGTGTGTGTGTGTGTGTATATATATATATATATATGTACACACACATACACACACACACACACACACATATATATATATATGTGTGTGTGTGTGTGTGTGTGTGTGTGTGTGTGTGTGTGTGTGTGTGTGCGTAGAAATTTATAATTGTACAATGCCCTTTCTATGCCATCTACTGTATCGATTGTCGAATGAAAAATGCATATATATTATTCATATTTGTATTCATATAGTTACATAAATATTTTGTGAATTCCTATCATGGTAGAGTTTCATCCAGATTTGGGGTTTTAGTCTGCACAGTTTGAAAACAAAAACTTGAATACTTTATCAACATATCATCTTATGACAGGTAGAAACTTCCAAAATTTGTAGTTGTATCTACATGGTTAATTTATTACTTTACACAGGATAACTTTGTCCTTTCCACGACTAATGCATAGTGGCTTTACAATGCTATTCACTATTTACATCCTATTCCTACCACAACTAAAAAAATACTTAATCACTTTATTAGTTCATTCATTATCATAACAATTATGTTCCTATGATAGATAACATGCTATGATCCTGTAGATATAGTCTTTAAACAAGAAAACTTATTTCTACAACAAGTAACCTATAACAACTATGTAATTCCATCTATTCACATATGAACAATAGGGTGTGCATTTAGAAATACAGGCCTGTATAATAATTTCAACAGTGCAGACACAACAATAAGTAAAGTAGAGGAACATATATGAATAAATACTGGAACAACAAAGGGAACAACCACGTTCCTCCCAACCTTATAACAAGGTAGTCAAATCATTTGTCCTATTCACCCCCTAGAATGACCATGAATCCATGAGGGCTAACTCGGAACTCCTCCTCATCAAATTCCTTTCATCTTAAAAAATCTTCTCCTTGCCTCACACTCAGCAGGTAGTGTTCATAAAAACAAGCAATCAATAATGTTTTCCCCCAGCATACTAGGCAACGTCCAACCTTCTCACATGTGCTATATATCCAAAATTATTTTTTCCTAGGTCTTTTCCCTACCTTGGGAATTTTCATAGCTTTCGAAATCCCTGATTTTTAGGGGTTGCCAATGGCCAAATTCTTCATTTCCCACTTGTAACAATCATCATTAAGGTAGTTCCAACATGTTCCCCACTCATAGAGTCATGGTTAGTTGATTTCATCATGGTTGTTACATTTGTCTTCCATAAATAATTATAACATATTCTGTTTCATACAAGTGTCATAGCCAAGAAGTTAGTTGGGTCAAATCAGGTCTCTACCCAACAATCATAATCATTAGTTACAATTAATTAAATTCAGAATTGCTAAAAATGGCAACAATTTTCCAATTTCGAATTTACCAAAAATGAAATAATTTTCCTAAGAAATCTCAAAATTAAAAATAAATCATTTTTGGGGATGTCACATGCCTCTTCATCCATGGGCCTAAAAACCCACTTCTTTAACTAGTTTCAGCTCAATTCCCACAAGGTGAGGACAACAACCATTGGTCAATAAAACTCATGAAAATGGAAGGAAACAAGCCACACTAATTCCAGGAACTGCGTGGCCACAACCGCCAACAACTTTGACACACACAAGAAATAGACATATACAGAATGCTCGGGCTTCACCGGAGACACGACTCAACCCATGAGTTCTTACTAGGTTCAGGATGAGTGATGAGAGGAAAAAACACAAAGGTCAAGTGCATATTCCAAAATGGTTCAGATGCCCCCTATCCCTGGGAACTAAGGCCAAGGATGACAGAATGAGAGAGCGACCCCCAACACAACTGGCTCATCAGTTTTAAATGCATGTTCCTAGGTCGACACTTGTCTTCCTGGAGCCGCATGAGTTCAACTTAGCATACACTCCCTTTATAAGAACTTAGGACAACACTCAACATTTCCACCTTAGCATTCATGAAAAAACAATAAATGATTATCCCCTTTAGAGGTAATCCCCATAGCTTAGCCCCTACGCCCACACACTTAGCCTCCTCCCTTAACCAACCTTGTGGAATCTTAGTCCCCCATCACTCTTTCTTTGTGGTCGGTATGGACACATTGATGTTTATATTTTATTATTGATCTGCATAATTACATATACAAAAGAAGGATCCTAGCCTTTAACACCTACGATCTCTATCCTAATCACCAAATAATCCTCCTAGCTTATTATAGCTCATCTCGCTAGCCTACAAAACATGTTTACAATACATAATATATTTAGGCTCATACTTGGGGATTTAACAATCCCCTTCCCACAAGCACTGAACTGCATACCATTTTCCTGCAAGGCTTCATTTTCCATACTGCCAACAATTGTCAATATATCCTGTACATCATAATTCAATTGCAATATGTGCAAAACCATATGCAGTGAACTTAGAATTTTTGACACCTAGAAATCCAATCACAATTACCCTAAAATTTAATAAAATAGAATGACTCATCATTCTATGCATATGCATGTTCATAATAATAGTTGTAATTTCACTACTTCTTTTTTTGCACAAGAAAATTCCTTGTAGTCAATTCTCATGTGACTACTTGACTTGCAACTTTTCTGTTACAATATCTAGCAACTCCTAAAATGTCCTCAACTTCATGAGTTCACAACATTTCAGTTGTTAGTAAAAGTTATTTCCATGCAATAATATATATGCATGTACTTAAAAAAACATTCAATCAATGCATTTAGTATACAATTCTACCACTTACTATGCATGAGTACAATTCTCAATGCATACTTATTTAGTGCACCCTGCATTGAATTACATAATGCTCTTTATCTCAGTCATGTATCTCACGATCCATAAGTTGGAATTCTAGCCAATGTGTTAACACATTGTCCACACACTTCCTATTGTCTTCCCAATTAATTGGATGCCTTCCTTTTCGACCTGAACACTACACCAAGAATATAATTATGTGGTGCTCATTAGAGTTAGCAAAAAGGTTGCAGTCTAAGTTTTATTTAAAGGTAGGAATCTTTTAGTACCTGTGTGGCTCATAACCTTTCCATATCCATTCCTTTCCATATCCAACTAGGTCTTGGTCTCATACACGACTAGCTTACTAGTATTCATTCCTATAACCAGTTCTTATCTTTAATTCTTTGTTATTACCCCATAACCAAATTAACATGACACTCTATTATGTCAGTGTGTGCATTCAAATGCTAAAAAGATTTGAATTAATACAAACCTCCATCCTTTACGACATCCAATGGTATGCAATCAATAATATAATCTTGTGATTTATAAAATAACTTTGGCTCAAGAAATTCTTACCTAAATTTCCTTTCAGCAATTATGAAAAAGAGTAATAAAAACTCATACCGACATGACTGCCATTAATCAATTTTATACTACCTGAAATTCTGATGGCAATAGAATATTTCATGGTTATTTTATCAAACATATAACCATCACTTCAACTCTTTGTTTATTCATTCCTTAAGCAACAACATCACCAACAACACTTTCAAACATGCAAGAATTCTTTCCTATGGATGACTCAACAATTTGTAACATACTTGTTGCCACAGAAATTGCAGCAACTTCTTTCTCCCTATAAAACTTTTTCTTGTTGATCCTCGAATTATAAAATTCTTCCTAGATTCTTGAATCTTTTTGTTCTCTCATGGTAGTCACTGTGCATGAATATTTCTTCCCTGAGCACTTTCAACATAGTGCCCCTACCTCAATAGGGTTTGTTGACCTCCTGGTCAAGGATATTTCAAACTTATGAGTTGCATTGACTCTTCAAGCTCGTGATTGAACCCCAAAAAATTATACACAAGCACCCTTTCCCCCTTTAGGCATTGGTCCTGACAGAACCACGAGCTTATTGCTGCGAGCTTCCAAAACTCCAAGTTCCAAGCGCTAGCCCCTTTTTTATTAGCCCCTGGGCTATGACCTCATGGAAAATTGTGATTGCGGGTGTGGGAAAGCATGGTTTTAGGCCAACCCTCTTTTCTCCCTGCAATTCACCTTTAGCTGTCGTGTATCACTTTGTTAAAATCATGGTATAAATTGCGGCTGACTCTCATATTTTTAACATTCAAGCAAGTTTTGGCCCTTCAATCCAGCTCATCCGTCGATATCCAATTTCTTGGAAATGATATGCAATAAACGATTGCTATCTATCCTTATTCCACATGCAATCCCAGTTCTACACGATCTGTCGACACATAGATCCCTTCCAAATCAGTGGCTACGATTGATTCTGGCTCTCCAGCCCTCACGAGTTTCAACTCTCAACTATCTTCTTTTCCCTGTATAAAAATCTTCTAGAGTGGAAGATATAATGACACCTATCCTAAATAATTGAACTATTCTAATGAAATATGGCTCTCCGGCCTTCAGGAGTTCTCACGTCTCCACACACACAAATCTCCATAGTTAATTTCCCTGAAGTGACATATCTTCTTCCACGCGTCCTCTCCAAATCAACGATCTTGATTCTCTTCGGAACTTCGGCTCTTTCTGACCAAGAGCAGATCAACGGTCCTTCGATATCCTCCTCGATCAATGATCAAGATCTCCTTCAGGACTTCAATGCTTTCAATCTTTTCTTTCCTCTGGAGTGCTCCATACCTAGAGTTCCATATCTCGCACCACGCATCCACTTTCATATCAACAACCAAGATTTACTTTGGTTGTTTCTCCTCCTCCTTTTCCACAAACTTCTAAAGTTGTGGATCTTACGCCACCTATCCTCCTTGACGATGGATGAACCCAAATCACTTTGGGACTTCGACAAGTCCACTTCTCCTACACACACAAGGGTTAAGTCTTGTTCTCTTACTCCTAAATCCAACGGTCGCTGGTCCTTCGTGCTTAGACCTAATGGATGGGTTATGTTCCTCTCCTCTATGCTTCATTTTTTTTGTTTTGCATTGATCTAACGGTCCAGGCTTCTCCCCACAAATGATATGACGGCTATTTTCGCCTCTCCTCTTGATCTTTTGACTTCTTCCGCCTTGGAAGATTTTTTCAGTGTTCAAAGGCTTTGACCTTTGACCTTTCTCAAGCGATTATTCCTCTTGGATCTCATCTTCTCTCTCGAAAGCATTATCTCTTCTGAGACTTAGGATTTATAATGAGTCCATATCCCACGCACTCCTTGTGTTATCTCTTCTAATATTTTCAATTTACTCAGTCTCCTAAGGGTCTTGATCCTTCTATTTCCTTTCAAAGGAAAACACTGTGCCCTCCTAGAAACCTTCTTCTCAAAGCCCACCTTGCTGAGGGTTTTCTATAGAGTGTTAAACAACTCTGTGAGTATCTTCCTCTGATACTCTTCTTCCTAAACTCGACAAAGAGTTCTCTCTATGCATACTTGCACTTGCTCGATGCCCACCTAGTAGAGCCCTATAAAGGTCTCAGTGAATATATCTCTCTCTGAACTCAACATAGAGTTCTTCCTGTGCACTCCTTGCATCTTCGTTCATGAAGGTTCAATGATATATATCCTGAGATTATCTGAGGTTAAATTACCTCTGTCAATGCACTCCTTACGGACAATGTGCACTGCTTGCACTCGAAAACTCAAAGAAGAGAAACAATTGAAACTTATTCAATACTTCACGAGTTTACACATTCAAACCAATCTGATTTAAGAAAACGTTCAAATTTTATTTTCTTTTCGATCTCTTCTATGCTTTGTAATCATTTTTGGGCACTAACCCCTTTCTCTTAGTCCCCAATCCATGTGATCACGGACTAATTCCAAGCACTATATCACTAGGTGCTTATTCGGGCCTTCGACTTCAAAAGATTTCCAAGCACCACACAGCAAACTCTCATAGTTCAGATTACCAAACTCATGAAGTAGGGAAGATCAACCATCCACATCTACTTAGGATCCAATGATTGACACTCACTATGGAACCTTAGGTCTCTAAGTTCTGGGTCTTCGAGACTTCGGAGTTTTAGAGGATCTCGCATCCACACATATGAATTGTTAATCTCTGAAGATTCCCAAGCACCCTTGGTGATGTCATTACATCACATCTTACGTTTTCCAATTGCGGTGGCATGTGGTAGTGGTTTGGAGTAACCCTCGTTTCTTCCCGCAATTCTTCGAACGATGATATGTAACCCCTTGGTGAAACCTTGGTTTGGATTGTGGGACCGCCTTGGATAATTAACTTCCATGCAAATTGGTTCCCTACAATTCCTCCTAGCCGTCAATCTAGATGTATCGTGATCAATGCCAGTGTGATTCCTCTGACCTTTAACTACATTACGTAACCTCATCCCCACTAGCCCTGCTCATACGGAAATCCACATGGTGGAATACTGGCGTCTGATACGTGGCCCATTCTGATGGGTGACACGCATCATGTTCCAAATGTCATTTCATTCTTCCATGGCTCGAAATCCACTTACACTTGGCACACAACCCATGTGTCCATGTCACCTCCAAGTGGCGTCATCATGACTCATTACTTTGACTCTTCAGAAGCTTCTTCCCTTCACTACTATGTTTGACCTTTTTAACATTGGCTTCATCCAATGGTCAAGCTATCCTCTCCAGATATACAGGTAGATCCACTTCAAAGCTTCAGGCTTCATCCCTTCTCTTGTTTCTAGCATCATACATTAGTGAAGTCGCGAAGTCCGAAGGGATTCTGGTGTAACTCCTCTACACCTTCCCCATATCTTATAGTCATAAGGGATTTCCCTTCCTTCTGAAGAGATCCTATGGTGCACAACAGACTCTGATACTCTACGAATTTCCAAACGAATTCACAACTAACTTCCTTGCAACATTACCAAATCTGACAGTCATGAAGGGTTCTCCTTCTCCCAAACATATCCTAAGGTCCACATTACTCTGCATCCCAACACCACTTTTGTCATGGTTTTATGATACCACTATTCCTCTTGAGCTTTGTAACACGACCAAGGTAACTTCTTGGCACTCAGGAAGGTTCTGGGGTTTGAAATTGGTCCTCCATACTCAATTTTCACCTGAAACTTTAGGTCCAATGACCACTTATCCAACCCATTCATGATCAATGTTTGAAACCTTGGTTCTAAACTTGAATTTTGTCCATTGTGACAAAAATTCTTTTCCAAAACAATTTCTTCAACTAGCACTAACATAGGCCATCCATGCTCAATGTTGAAACCATGGCTCTCATACCAATTTGTAACATCCCCAACTACCCACAGGTCAGACAAAGACACTACTTAGCTCTGACTTAGCTCCCATCCAAAATTGTAGCATCCCTGGCCATCACAGAGACCGAGTAATGTTACCACTACGAAACACACACTTATATAATATATACATTTTAATGAATTAAAACACTTAATCACAATAATCAGATAATTACTGCTACCATACAGAATCAATGGAATCAACAATAGTTCATCTACACAATGGAATACATGATCACATTCAAGCACCACAAACATGCATAACATATAAATTAGGCACTCATGGATACTTGTCTTTTCAATTGGAGTAACACCACCAACTACATGAAAACCTTCCACGGAGTTCTCAACCATAGACCACACTTCTCATCACGCTCAACAGTGGGTCACCCATGAGCTGCAACTAAGATCCACCTAGGGCAAGGGAATTCTAGACTAGGCTGAGGTTACAGGAAAATGCATAATGCAACTAGAAGGATTCTCTCTAGGATACTTCTTATTCCCACTACTCACAAAATCTTATTCCCCACATACTTGTCCCACCCTAGGAGTATACACCTTCACTATCACATAATCCATTAGATGTTTCACCTCCCTTGCCTTGGGCTTCAAAAAAAGGTTGGACCAGAAATATCAGAGCTCCGTAGCTGGTGTTGGACTCTCTCTAGGAGAAGACTACTTCCTAGAAAACTATCTCACCTGGAGAGAGCTCCTCACAGGCCTCACAACTTGCCTCTTCATCCACGGTCCTGACAACCCACTTCTTCAACAAATTTCAACTCAATTCCCACAAGGTGAGGACAACAACCACTAGTCAATACAACTCAGGAAAACAGAAGGAAGCAAGCCACACTGAGTCTAGGAACTACGTGGCCACAACCACCAACAAATACGACACACACATGACACAGACATATACATAATGCTTGGGCGTTACCAAATATGTAACTCAGTCCACAGGTTCTTACTGGGTTCAATATGCATGACCAGATGACAAAACACAAAGGTCGAGTGTCGAGGCCAAAATGGTTTAGATGCCCCCGATCCCCACGAGTGTAGGTCGAGGATGAAAGAATGAGAGAGTGACCACCAATACGACTCACTCATTAGTTTTAACTACATGCGCCAAGCTCAACACTTTTCTTCCTAGAGCTGCATGAGTTCCACTTAGCACACATTCCCTTTACATGAAGTTAGAACAACACTCAACATGTCCACCTTATCCTTCATGAAATAATAATAAATTATTATCCCGTTTAGAGGTAAGCCCCCTAGCTTAGGCCCACGCACTTAGCCTCCTCCCTTACCCAACCTTGTGGAATCTTAGTCCCCCGTCACTCTTTCTTCATGGTCGATCTATAAGC
>JASDQU010107004.1:27521-41048 GCA_032191745.1 Picea mariana | reverse complement strand
AGTTAGAACAACACTCAACATGTCCACCTTATCCTTCATGAAATAATAATAAATTATTATCCCGTTTAGAGGTAAGCCCCCTAGCTTAGGCCCACGCACTTAGCCTCCTCCCTTACCCAACCTTGTGGAATCTTAGTCCCCCGTCACTCTTTCTTCATGGTCGATCTATAAGCAATGATTATTATATTTTATTAATGATCTAGATAATTATATATGGAAAATCAGGCTCCTGGTCTTTAACACCTAGGCTCTCTCGCCTAATCACCAGATAAGCCTCCTAGATTATTATAACTCATCTCACTAGCCTACAAAATATTTTTACAATACATAATATAACTGGGCTCATCCTTGGGGATATTACAAAAGGAAACAAAAACATTCATAAGAGAATGACGAAGAGTTAGGGTATGAAATTCTTACGAGGAGCAACTCAAACCCGAGATGGATTTCCTATGGAAGAATGTCTATACCATCCAGAGTCAACATTCCTTTTTGATGGGTACCATCAAACACAACAAAGGGCCCATCATTAGATAAAGTATCCAAAAATATACCTTGAGTAAAAAGGAACAATTACATAAGAAGCTAAATGTAACCAAGGCATTCATCTCTTAGAGAAACCTATAAGGTTTCCAAACCCGTAATCAAGACAAGGTGAGGAAAGAAACGATGATTGGAGTATTGCATAGAATAAAGAAAATGTACATAACACCTTCAACCAAAATTTATCAAATAATCACCTTCGACAATTGTAGCATTGGAACCGAGTAATAGAAATTACAAAATCGTTTATCAATTAAGGGTGAAAACACTAAGCAAGTTTTATCCCAAGCTTCCGAACGACTAGGAAAATATAGATCTTTGAACGTAGAAGAAATATATGCAAGGCTATGTACATGTATGCGACACAAAAACCCAAAAGTTCAAAGACAAGAAATGGAACTTCAAATCCTTATAAACTCAAACCAGAAGGTACCCTGAATCTCCGCTGGAAAATTTCCAAAGAAAATAATGTTTAAAAACTATGCAAGGTGCTCGGGACATACCCTCCCCGCTCTGGTTCCAATAAGTCACAGTCGACAAACATAAGGGTTGCCACAAGAGGCCGGGGATGGGTGTGAAAATTAAGAACACACGGTACATCAAGCTTGACATTAATAATTTCCAATCACTCATGTACTATAAGACAAAGCATGATTAATGTTTCCCAAATAAATCGTAGCTATGATATGATTATCGGTTTAATCCTTCAACTATTTTCACACTTGAACGGTCGGGGAAAACCACGAGTAACGTGCAATGACTTTACTAGACATAAAAATTAAATGAATTATTCCACCAACTTTGGTTAAGAAAGAAAGGTTTCGACAGGGGTCCCCTTTGGAGTAACCAACGAAGGTTGTAATGCATAAATCATACCATCAGAATTGTAACATAAGATTATATACCTACCACATGAATTATAACATAGATTCAATTTGTTTCATGAAAACTATAACATAGGTCAACCAAGTAAACTTGCACATGGAACTATTTAAGGTAAAGCTTCAAAGGTAAGAGATATCTTATTAATGAAATTTAGATAATTGATTAATGTTCTTTACTTAGTTAGGAGTAAAATATTGTGGTATAGAAAAATAAATGTATGGGTATATCACAATGTGTATCCTCAAAATTAATCCACATCGAATGTGAGTGTGTCCTATCTAGAATTGCATTTAGTTGTATTAGCGTTGATTTACCATGGAGAGTCGTCATAGCCATGTTATCCCACATACAACCAGAACCAAGTTGATGTCAAATGAACCTTTTTCTTGTGCACAAATCCTTGGTAAGATTATTTATCATGGTTTTATCCATAACCATATTTGTGAGGTTAAATGGCAGTCGCGATAGTTCAATTTCTCGTTTAATCATCTTTATTGTTTTCATGGGGGAACATGAAGGAGGATCTAAGTGGGCTATGGAAGCACATGCCGACCAGACATGTGGTATCCTGTGTCCATGGGCATTGCATGAAGGCTTGAGTGGGCATCCGAATCGTGGGAATTCTCTAAAATCATTGTCTATCATTTATTAAATCAATTATTTGTCATTCATGAAATCAAATTGCGTTGATTTTGATATATTTTTCTTCATTAACTTCTCATTAAGTGATGAGATTTGATTTCTCTCTAATCTTAGGAAGAATATGATTTGTGATTTTCTCTTTTTTAAGTAAAGTTTTTTTGGACATTAATACCTTCCCATCTAATTAATGTATTTTTCTAAATCATATAATCTAACTTATAAAATAATCAACTCACTCATCAACCAACTAAAGCACAACAACATCTTATTTCACACCATCCAACTAATATTTCTCACTCCTCATCCAACTAAAGCACATCATCATCTTATTTCACTCCATCCAAGTAATATTTCTTTATGTTCTAAGATTACATTTACTCTAGTATTACACACATCTTCATATATACTTTTCTTTAAGTTTCTTTAAATGTTTATCATTGAGCTCAATTTAAAAAAAAGGTATCTCATTATATTGTATTTCCTCAATGAGCTTTCCTTTACACATGTGAAAATATTTTTCTTAAATCTTTCTTAATTTATGTGGTATCTTTCTATCTATTGTTTTTTTATAGCAATTATGTTATTTGATAGTAATCAAATTTTTAATATTCTTACTTTTCATTCATTTGTAATAAAATAAGTTTTAAATGTTATAATAAATATATCTAAATAATCAACATTCTAATAATTATCATGAATAATCTAAAATATAGTTAGATGGATATAGTTAATTATTGTGGATGACAAAATATTGGGTTCTTTTTATATTCAATTTTAAATAGTCTTAAAATGAGGTAGTGTGTATGTGGCACTAGTGTAGAAATTTGACAAGAAAAATGCTTATAATAAATGAGTTTTGCTCATAAAATATAGTTAATATTTATATTTGAGAAGAAAAATGTCTATGATGAAAGAGTTTTGCTCATAAAATATAATTAATATTTATAACAATATGTGAAAAAAAACAAAAAAAACAATTTAATATTAATAACTCTACCATTAAAATTAGAAACTTTAACTCAATATATATTTTTGCAATTCTAATTTAAATAACATATTCACTTTATCTCTAATTTAAAAAATTAGAAAAATTTTAATTACAATGTGAAAACATACATGATTTAATGTAAAAACATGATGATTTAATGAAAAAAGTATTTATCATATCAATCTATTAGTTAACTTTTAAAATTCCATGCCTTTTCATTACACATTATCAAATAAAAAAATGTTCTTTACGATAGTCGTAAAGAAATTTCATTACACATTATCAAATAAAAAAATGTTCTTCACAATACTCGTAAAAAGGTAGGGATTCAAAATTTCCCATTAAACAATATTTACAAAAATCAAAAGAGATACTGTACAATACTCCTTAAAAAGTACGATTCGAAATTTCTCATTAAACAATATTTACAAAACATCCTTGAGAATTTGAATTCAATTGAGTGGTATAGTTGAAATTTGAATTCGATTTCAAATAGATTCCCTTAACCGTCTTGTGTCGATCCCATTACAATGTTGCAATTCAGCTTAAAAAGATGCTCTTAGCGGTTAGATGACAAAAATATAACCGTTGAGGCACAAGATGGAGTATTAAAAACCCTAATGTGTAAATGTTGCAATTCAAACTTCAAAGATGCTCTGCACGGTTAGATGACAAATATAGAAAAGTTATCATTGAAAAAGCCAAAAGACACCAAAGACGGTAGCCGTTGAAATGACGAGGCAGAAGATGGACTCTTAAAAACCCTAGATTAGAGGCGGTAGAAAATATCTGAATGGTTCACTGAGTTTCAACTTAAGTAGTTTTTTATGCTCTGATTTTTTTTCTTCTCACATTAATGTGCGGTGGCTTCCATCAAGTGGCTAAGATTGAAAGCTGGGAAGGACTAAAACAATCTGGTGTTTACCTCAGCAGACGCCCCCGTCTCCCTTCTCTTACAGTTGAAAATGTATATATCTCCAGGTTTATCAATCATGCCCAATTGATATTTGTTTTTCTTTTTTTTTGTTTGGCTAGCTATTCCGTTCATTTATTTTTTGTTGCAGTCTTATGAAATCATGTGCAGGAGCACTCCGCTGAGAGAGAGATGCAAGACTTTGTAGAAGTAATGGCAGAGGGTCAGTAATGGTACTTCCATGACGAGCCTCTTCTCCTGCTAATATCCATTTTTAAAACCCTTTCCCTAAAACTACAAAGAATCCACCAACACATCGCACCGAGACTCACAATCATTGGTTCATTAAACTTTATTGCAGGGACGACTGCACAAGAGAGGACGGGGCAGTGCAAAGGTTTTTGTTGGTTTGCATCTTGGGAGTTGAGCGTTGTTTTTTTGTTATACTCCTATTTATATTTCTATTGCATCATTTTTTTATTGGGTTTACATGTCTATTTATATTTCTATTGTATCATTTTTTTTATTGGGTTTAACATGTCTATTTATATTTATATATTTCTATTGCATCATTTTTTTATTGGGTTTACATGTCTATTTATATTTCTATTGTATCATTTTTTTTATTGGGTTTAACATGTCTATTTATATTTATACTGCATCATTTCTTTATTGGGTTTAGCATGGCCATGGTATGTTTTCGCATTTTCAGTTTTGGTGATCTCTTCTCTACTTTTATTTTTCCTATTCATATATTGAGTCTGGTTTGGGTTCAGATAAACACTATCCAGTGTAAGGGAAAGTCACTATAGATATAGATCGATATAGATGATGTAGATTCCACTGTAAGGGAAAGTCACTATGGATATAGATGATGTGATTCCACTGTAAGGGAAAGCCAAGATGGAGGAGGTATGGTTCCATTTAATTTTTGTTGTTCCTGTGTTATAGTATGATATTATGTATTGATTTTGTTAAACGCCATAAATGGAATGTAGTTGGAGCAAGGATGGTGAAAGGCAAAAGCGGAGGGAGTAGGTAGAGAGCTCTTTCACTTTCTTGCATGATGAAATGCTTCTACCCCATGATATTGATTTTTAAATCTGATCTCCAATACAAATTATCAATTGAACATTTCCCACCATTGAACATGAGTGCAGGCACAGAAACGGAGAACAAGAGTGCAGGCACAGAGACGAAAGGCACTCAAGGTAACAAACTCGAAGAGGACATCCTATTTAGTTTTCATTTATTTGTTCTTTACGACTCAGTGTTCATTATTTTCTTTAATGAATATATTTTTCTATTAGAAACCTTTTTATTTTTATTTTCTAGATTATTGAAGAATTTAATTCAATGTTTTTTAATTTTCTAAATTACAAAATAATTTAATTCATCAAACTACTCACATTTCTATCAATTTAATGACATTTTCATAAATCATTTCAACATTCTATGGCCACCCTTTATAAGCAACCAAAAAGTGTATGTCCTTATAATTATATAGATATTATATAAGATGTATATGGCTAAACAATGTATTTGAGTATTGATATGTATTTTTGTTGTTGTGATTATCTAATTTATTTGAATTTATTATATTATTATTGTGAATTATAATAATAGTTGATTTTAATAGTTAGTTTTTTATATAAATATGTTTTTTTTTAATAATATATATAAAAAATATTATGTTATTATTGTAAATTATAATAATAGTTGATTTTAATAGTTAGTTTTTACATAAATATGTTTTTTTTAATAATATATATAAAAAATTATAATTTAAAATGTTAAACTTTTTTGTAGTTATATTTAAAATATTTTTTTTTATAAAATGCAAGGATTTATTTTTATAGACTCAATGTTGAAATAAGAGAGATGAGGATGACATAAGCATTTAATTGTGACCTTCCTTTCTTTTAGATTTTTTAATTTTATATTTTACAAATATAGTATTATATTATAAAATAATCACGATCCCAGTCTATATAAATATTTTATAAAATATACCTTAAATGAGAAATCTTAAGCTTATTTTAGATCTCAGGCGACTTTACTTTGTAAATCTCAAGCGACTATATCCGTAAATCTCAGGCGACTTTATTAATGGTTTACTGGTGTTTTTCCAGTAAAGTTTATTGGTTTTTTCCTTGCAATCAATTTAAATTCGACGATTGATATAATTTAAATTAAAACACAGAACACTCAACCACAAATTTGCTTCTTTTCATTTATTTATTTTTATAGACGGCTGAACTGAGTTCGTTGGGCGAGAGTTCTGAAGATCAAAATTTGCAATCTCTGCTCCAACGATTGTAAGAAAAAACCTTTGCATGATTAAAATTACTTCACCTCAATGAAAGACAAAATTCCGCCACTAAGTTCCGTCACTTTGGAGATGCTGCAGCTGAAAACAAGGACGCGAAAATTTGTGGATACACATTTCCGTTGATTTAAAACCCAAAAACAGTTTACCTCAATTACTTATAATTCGAGACAAAAACGTCTCTCTGAATTAGACGTGGCAACTATTCTGCACACTACGTCTATAAACTCTGCCCCATATGTGGATGCGTTTACAGCAACTAGTATATCGAGTTGAAATGTACCCTAAACAAAACTTGTGGTGGGCCTCCAAATTCCAAGGCATTTATTTGTACAAGACTCCACGCAACCACTCTAAAAGTATTTCAAATGTTTTCATGTAAAGATGGATGGATAAGAGAACACGATTAAAAATTCTTCAACGTGTAATGATGGCCTAGAGAACACGACTTAAAACATTTGACTTAAAACATTTTCTTCATCGTATAATATTGGAGTGCGCTGTAATGGAATTACATTAAACTTGTACACCACTTTTTGCCTTACTGGAGAGTATAAAATACATAATATTTTAGTTTATGGCCAAGAGTTTTGGAGTTCTCTATATTAGAATTACATTAAACTTGTACATAACTTTTTAACTCACGAGAGTATAAAATACATAATATTTTAGTTTATGGGAGTAAGTTGGGTGGATGAACATATATTATTATTAGTGTTAATTTTTACATTAAATTTATAAATAATATAAATAACATAAATTTTAAGGGTATGGAAATAGGGTGCTCTTATATACAAATAGGATGAATATAAAATAAAAATGTTGATTTTTGAAATGTAAATTAATAGTAATTTTCTTTTTTGGGTTAGTTATTTTATATAATTTTTGTTTTGTTATTTTATATTGTATTTTAGTATGTAATAATATCTTAGAAATGATTAATCTCTAGAATTCATAATTTCTATAATCATATCTTATCTTTAGATTTAGATTTTATATCTTCTCACCCATAATACATAACCATTAACATATATAACACATATAATATTTACGTATTTCATATCAATCTTTAACATCTATAATCATTAATAATATTGTAACTCTAACCACTAGAATCACTAACTCCTAACTCATATAACCTCTAATCTCTAACCTATCGAATCTCTCTCAACCCGTAACACCTATAACCTTTAATATAACCTGTGACACATATAACCCTATCAACCCCAAACACTTATAACCCTACATTATTACTTCTTTTTCTTTTCCCTTAAAGAACATAACTCTTGACACAACCTCTAAAAATCTATCCTGTAACCTCTATAACTCATAAACCCTACAACCATTAACACATGACTCCTAATACCTAATGCGTATAATCTCTATTCCCTTTTTCCACTAACCCAATTAACCCCATAAACATTAAGTGTTATAATCATTATCACCCTTAACCTATGTAACCCAAATGTAAACAACATAACCCCTAATTTCTAATTGTGATAACATATATCACCTATAATGTCTAATATAATCAGTAACTCTTAAAACATATAAACCTTATAAGTTTTAACTACTAAAACCTCATTTATAACCTAACCACAACAACCCCGTGTTCATAACCCTATACTTTTATCTTCTTAGTACTAAAAAAATATAGTTGTTTTACTCCTTTAACACATCATTCTTAATTCATATAGTATATCACCCCTAAAACATATAAATATATGACTATAACCCATAAATTTTATTACTCCAAACACCTAATTCTCTTAACATGATAAACACTATCCCTCGTAATCCTTTCCATGAAAACTAACACTAAATTTATTTAGCCCCTATTACTTATAACCCCTTACTACTAACTCATATTAACCCTTAATATAACATGATCTCTATATAATATCTATCCCTTATGACCATGAATCCATAACCCCTAGTAATAATAACTTTTGATGTTATCCCTTTACCAAAGACACTTATAACCCCTAACACCTAATACACAGATAGCCTTCAATCATTTAGCATATGACCCTAAACCTCTATATTCCATTATTGCATAACACTATATCCCATAACTACTATAATCCCTTACACCTAACCCCTAATCTATAATCCATTTCAATTTATGAATCCAAACTAGTATGACCTCTAATCTAATCAATAAACATTATAATCCCTCAAGTTCTAAGCATTACCATCCCCTCAATCCTATGATCCCTATAACCCGTAATCCCTATAACGCCTAAGATTCATAACTCTTACAGTTTACAACCCTGAATCTATATATTTGATAACACCTATGATTCCTAACCCCTATATACCTTAGTCCATTTAACACCTAACCCCTAATCACTATAACATGTAATAATTAACCTCTAAATTGTATAGCCTCTAACCATATTATCACTCATTATTATAAAAAATAACATTCATAACCTATAATACAACATGTATCCCTTCAACATATAACTCATACACATCCATAATACATCTAACATGTGCACCTTCAACATATCCCCTAATCACTACAACATGTAATAATTAACCACTAAATTGTATAGCCCTCTTTCCCCCTAGGGTTTGATGGTGAAGTCTTGTTGAGCCAAGGCTTCATCAATCAAACCCTAGGGNTTATCACTCATTATTATAAAAAATAACATTCATAACCTATAATACAACATGTATCCCTTCAACATATAACTCATACACATCCATAATACATCTAACATGTGCACCTTCAACATATCCCCTAATCACTACAACATGTAATAATTAACCACTAAATTGTATAGCCCTCTTTTCCCCTAGGGTTTGATTGATGAAGCCTTGGCTCAACAAGACTTCACCATCAAACTCTCTTGTCTTTAAACCTTCCATTATTCTTCAATCCTATCCATTTTTGTTCATTTCATTGAGCTAAAGAAGGCGGAAAATTCACTAAGGCCTAGGGTTTCTACACCTTAGTGAGTCATTTTCCCCTATGGTTTGATTGTTGAAGCCTTGGCTCAACAACACTTCACCATAAAACCCTCTTTTCTTTATCCCTCCATTATCATTTGTCTTCTTCAACATTTTCCACTACCTTTGACACCATTTTCCCTATGAATGCAGTGATCTAAGACCTTTATGCTTCAGTGCCTTGATCACAAACTTCAAACAACCAATACTTTGAACAATTATTAACACCTTCTAATCCTATCCTAGACTAACCTACTAACCCTATTGCTACCATTATCCATTTGCATTATAGTTATACTTTGCAGTATTTTAGCTTCTTTAAGCAAGTTGAACGATTGACTAATGCATGATAGTCTTTTATTCTAAATGAATGATAATATTACTATATTGATGATAAAACATTGTTTCTGAATGTGAAGCTTTCTTTAGCATTTACTGTGAAGTGGCGCATTGTGACTATTGTTATTTTACATCATTGATTTGCTTCATCAATATTATTGGTCAATTTCTTTATATCAGAAAGTCCTTGATTATATGAAGTATTAACCAACAAGTGATCTTTCATATATATAGTTTCTTGTTTCTTTGTTCCGGGAAGGTACATTTCTTGTTATCATTATCTTTATTGGTTGTTTAGCGAGACTTTATGATCGGTGGTGAATTTTGAGGGGGGAAATTAAACTTAGCCTTAAAATTTTGCCTTCTCAAAACCTTAAGTCACCGGGGAAGTCTCCCTTGGGCCTACCACCCAAAATAGAAAGAGATACCCTATTGAGGTGACAGTGATAGGGTAGTCTCATGTTGTGTCAGTTTTTGTTCTTTACCTTTCCTTATCCATCCAAGTACAAACTATGTGATATCATTTTGGCTCCATTGTCGGGGAACACTCAGTCAATTCGCCTCAAAGAAGACACTTTTTTGGTAATCCTTTTCCTCAAAGAATTTTTATCTTACAATCTTACACGGGGACTCCACTAGGGGTGGTTCCCTTATTTCTTTGATAATTTAAAGAAAATTATCTGGTGACTCCACTGATGATGAAGCCAACTATGACTTCTCAATGGGATTCGGGAAACTACAATCCTTTAGACATGAGTAAGATCCTGGGATACCCTCAACAAATGGCCCTTGAATACAAAAAATTTATCCCTAGATTGACTTGTGTTGATAGGGAGAGAGTTGATTATCACATGAGAAACTTCTAGGATTTCTTTCTATCCCACCCTATCGCTAATGATGTTGAAGACTTAGTCATGAAAGTTTTCTCTGCCAGTATTTATTGCAATGCTAGGGAGTGGTATGAAAACATCCCCAATGTCAGCATCACAACTATGGAACAATTTGAAGAGACCTTTCTCAGAGGACGGGGTATTCAGTTCGAAGACAATTTTAGTACCACTAAAAATACTCGAGCATATAAAGAAAATTGAGGATGAAACTATCAGAGACTTCCAGGATAGGTTTGAGGACATACTGTATCAAATTCCTAAAATCCATCATCCTGAAGAGAAGTATCTTGTCCATCTCTATACCCATTCACTTTTAGTGCATATGGGTTTTCCCCTCAGGAAGAGGGGCCCAAGGATGCTCAATGAAGCTCACAACATGGCTGCAAAAATTGAGAAAACATCTCCTTATCCAAGATACAATACCTCTTTACCTCAGGTACTCTTAGTATGGAAATTGTGGTTTCCCTTGATAACTTTATTGTCGATTTCCAAGAAGAAAGGAAACAAACCATAGATCGGCATAGGACTACTGAAGACATGGTTGAGAAGTTGGAATCTAAGAAAAATGATGAAGTATCAACCTGTGCTCCTCCCTATGATGAATCCATCCACGAGCCTTCCCCCCCTACACAACAAGAAGATAATGAGGTTAGTTTCATTCCTTTTTAGGATTTTGATAATACCTTGTTCCATGATTCAGAGAGTGAAGGAGAAGAAGAATCTTCGAATGAAGTAGATGTTTCTTGTTGTACAGTTGAATATGAAGGAGAAACTCACGAGGATGAAACAATGATGCATGTTGAAGACACCCAAGTCCTCAAATCTCCTGCACAAGAAGAAACCAACAAGGTAAGATACCCCCCTCTCCAAAATTTGATAATTCTCTACTTTATGATGTGGGATATGAGGAGGAGATAAGTGAGTAATTGAATGATTCAAAACTTGCATGTTATGATACATATAGTCACATGGTTGATAACATTGATGATTTCATACATGTTGGGAGACGTAGGTGGGATGTAGTTGGTTATGATATGGATATTGTTTATGACATCGAGAGTCATTTCCAGGTGTTTCATTTACAATTATCACAACAAATTACTCTTGACCAGTGGCAACAAGGAGATGATATAATTACCGATATTTTCCAAATACTCAAGGTTGACCTAGACCCTTGTTTTCCTGATATTTTTTGGTCATACCTTGAGTATTTTGATGATTTATCCTCTAAGAACCTCGATTTATTCCATGAATAATATTATCAAACATCGTTGTCCTGAGATATTGATAAGAGTAAGGACATCGTTTTCCCAAGAAAGGATCCTTGTGACAACTTTATCTAGCCACCTCTGATTACTTTACTTTGTTGTATCTCTAGAGGTCTAGCTGGGAGATATGTATTTTGTATTGAGTTTCCTCTAGGGAAAACCATAGAGTCCAAGGATAGGTTGAATACTTCAATAATAATTTTGTCATTTCATTTTTTCAACTTTCCCTTAAGAATTTTCCAGTCATCTACTACATCTTTGTAAATCCCTTCCGAGGCTTCAAATTATGAGGACGTTCTAGGTAGCCAGCTTTCAGACCTTATGAATCAATTTTTTATGAGGAAGGGATCATGAAGTGCTAAATCCACTTCACGATCCCTTCTTGAAATGGATTGAACACGTTTCTCAAAGAGTGACTTGGCCTGATTTTATCCCTCCCACCTGCCTCCATCAGTTACACTTTATGGTTTCGGACGATACAACACATTCTCCAACCCATGTTATTTTTTTCTTAACTTATCACTTTTTTGGTTTATGATAAAGCACAGAGGCAGGTATTTTGAGACATTGTGTAACATCCCGCTCTGGCGCACTGAGAAAACTTATTCTTTGAGGACACTTGCTCGCAAGTGATCTGGACTTTTATGATGTTAAAACATTTATCCTTGATTATGATGCGTTATGATAGATGACATGATGTTTTACTTTTTTGACGTAGACAGGTGCTATTGACTCAGTTTTATTGAGTGTGCAGCGTTTTGGACCTTGAGGATGCAGAGGCATTGGTGGAACCCCTTGGACTTTGGATTGAGTAAGGGAGTGTGCTGTTTCGGTTGATTTATTTACTGTGATATTTCATTGATTTGATGATATCATGTTGACATGTTCTGACATCTTTGTTGATCATGCAGGCTGACGATAGCTTGCCGACCAGACTCACATATGGAGTAAAGGGGCCACACACAATTTCGAGAGAGGTTGAGGGAAAGGTGTGGACAACAGCCCTGCCACAACCTACTAGCACTCCTGTCGTGGCTCGAACTATAGGTTAACGATTACCTAGTTCGAGAGGATCCACGATGCCGTGAGGGTAGACTGCGACAGTCGCTCATGATGATTCTAAGGGGCGCACAATAAGGCGGGGGCCATATTCCTTACAACCCTTAGTCTCCCACAAGTTCACCTGGCAGAGTGTTGACTCCAGGGGTTATAGATGTCTACCAATCAGTCAAGTTGGCGAGTGGCACCGTTGGAGCACGTGGTGCATCCTAAAGGACACGTCTCGCGAAAGAAACACAAGTTGGGGAGTGGCACCCTTGGAGCACATGATGCATCCTGAAGGGCACGTCGCACAAAAGAAACATAAGTTGGCGAGTGCCACTCTTGGAGCATGTGGTGCGTCCTGAAGGGCACGTCGCGTTGATTTTTATGAAGGAACAAACCTAGATGGCCCTAAGACATTTAACACATTAAGAAATTCTTAAGCTACTTCCCTAATTAAATGTCACCTAGTTCAGAATCTAAGTCCTAAGTCTAAAACTTCTCAGGGTAAAATTTTGTCTAACCTTTAGAACAGACCCTATAAAAATAAAAATAAAAATTTAAACAAAAAAAAACCCTTAGGTAATAGTTTTAGTCTTCATAAATTTTTGGGGTAGAATGAAGAGAGTAATAATTTAATTAAAAATACGTGGTTTTAAATTGTAAAGAAGAAACAAATTATTTAACTTGTGGAAGTATAAAAAGATTTTAAATTAATAATAAAGGGAAAA